>SZWC01001908.1:214054-230091 GCA_023375785.1 Penium margaritaceum
GGGGGGGGGGGGGGGGGGGGGGGGGGGGGGGGCTTACAGAGAGAAGGTCAATCCCTGTTGGCTCCAAAGTTGGACAGATTGATGCATACTCCTGTGGAAGAACAATGATATTGCAGAAAAGCATGACCAATGCCTGCTGGCTTCATCATCCAGGTTAGAACAAGGCTTGGCAAGATGTGTGACACACACTCCACATAACATCAGATGCACCTTTCTGTCCTAGGTGGAGGACCACCTAGACTGTTGAGTTTGGGGGAAGGGGAGAAGGAGAAAACTGAACACATCTTTGTGTTCGTGTGCCGATTTGTCTCCGTACAAGTGTAACTGTCAGGATAAATGCATGTTCATGCTGTGCATCTGAAGTATCCTTAAAGTAGGGTACATCTGGCAGGAACTCCCAAACTAAGTTGCCCTCAGAGGCCGAAAGTCGACAGTCGAGGGCGCTGGTCGACCTCCACCTCTTGGGGCGAGCAGTCAAAGGTCGAGCTGTGCCAGGAAACCGGGGGTGGTGAGGAGGGAGACATTGCAGGAGAGAGGTCAGAGGAGAGACGTTGCAAGGAGCAACGTGACAAGAGGGGTTGGAGTCGGCTGGGCCTAGCGGTGGGTGTCGTCCGGCAGGGCGCGAACAACCTTCTGCGTCAAAAACTGACCACACACTGCCATGCATGTGATGTGAAGAAACGAGCCCTCCTGAATGCTGTGGGCTCAGAATGAAAAAACGATTGACAAAGAAAACAAAAACATGAAGGAAGAAAAAAAATCATGTGCGTGTGTCTAGGTGGTGAACTCACTCTCCCTCATGGGAGTGTAAGTGACGGACACTAGTGGTAAAGTGCTAGAGGTCACAGGTTCACGCCTCCTGGTGTGCAACTTGGGCCACGCAGCCTTGAATTGCTGGACAGTCGGGAAGTTGCGACCTCGACCTCGGCCAGAAGACCTTCCACCTCCTGCGAGAGGTCGAAGGTGGAGATCAACAAAGCTCTCACACAATTGCGTGTGAGGGAGTATGCTATGATATGGATCACAAGCTACCTCGAAAAAAAGTCACTATTTTGGCCTGTCACCGGCTTAGAGCGGCTGAATAGCGAACTTCATCTGTGTGCTTCACACTCTGGAACTCTCAGTTGGAGAGCCCACTTTGACATGAACAGCTCACACGGGGATCCCAGCTGGAAGGGCCAGGGTTCAACGCCTCCTGCCCCTGAATTCAACAGCAGCCTTTTCCCTGATGTTTTTACACTGTCTGCCACAGTTTATGGGCCTTTCAAGGTAAGGTATTAAGGATTCCGGATTCACGCATCCAGAGGGAACAGAATGATTCAGTTCGAATGTTCAGCCCAGCTCGACTTTTATCAAGGACACAAAACTGCTGGTCTTCCTCAAAAGAGGACACGGGGACCAGCAGAATCAGTCCAGTCAAGTGCCAGGCTGGACCTGAACATCCATTCCGCGAGCGCTTGCATGGTAAGTTTGCACTTCATCAACCAGCCTCAGCCAGTTGGCACTAGGCAACCGTCTCCACCTCCTACTGATCAGGCCCACAGGTTCTGTTCATCTATGGTTAACAAAACGCCTCATCGTTTTAAACGCTGAAAATAACACTGCGTTATTAACGGCCTCATTTTTCAACGATATGCCTCATTTTTACCTCCCGTTAATTCCCCCCCCCCCCCCCCCCCCGGCCCCCTGTAGGGGGCCACCCACCACCAAAATGTCATGTCATTGTCATGTCATGAAGTCATCATGCCATTTTGGTTTTGAGTCTGAAAGCAGGTTCAGGTCGCCGATCGAGATGGTAGCTAAAAATGAAAAGAAAAAAAAAAATCTAAATCTGGATCCATACGGGCGTTTTTAACGCCGTCAGCGTATGACAGCGTTTAAAACGCCCGTATGCCTGAAAATGAGGCTTTTTTTTAACCATAGCTGTTCATTAAGTGAAGGGGACCGCAGGTATGCGCTGTACATTAGTGCCCCAAGACATCTCCTGGAGCATGCCACATCTCCGGACAGAATTTCAACATGAAGGCTGTCGTCAATCTGACAATGTCAGATGTCAACAAAATGTCGCCCTCCTTCACCCTCACCTCACACAGTACCGAGAACCGAAATGAAAACCTTGCAGCACACGTGCAAGGGGTGAGAGGTGGGGAGGGAAGAATTGGGGGACTGCGTGTGCATGCCCTCCACTTCTTTGGTCAATGTTAAGAGGGGCTGGAAAACATTCCACTAACCTAACCCCCCCCCCCCCCCCCCCCCCCCCACCCAAACAACAATTTCATGCAGTATGGGCCACAAAATGCGACCATCCCTGCCCCTCGCAGCCTTGACATGACGAGGCCTTCAGAGCTTGGTCTGACAAAACATGAAGGGCTTTGATCAGAGGAAAATCAGTTCTGTGATCATCAACCAGAGGAGAACTGGAGCCACAGGTACATTTTGGCTGGCAGCTGGTTTTGCAGTTTGGAAAGCCGAAAACAACCAGAAAAGGGTTGTAACTGGCACCAACTCCACAATTCTCAGTCAAATAAGGGTGATGAGAACTGTTTGTACAAGAAAAGAACGACAGAGAAGAGGGGTGAGCACCAGCTATGCAGGAAAACATGAGATTGTACATGGGGCTCAGCAGCGCAGGGAACAATGGAAGGAGGCAGGCAAACACAAAAGGCAAAAGAAAGCTTCGAGGGAAGTCAGGAGTGGCACTCCAGAAAATGTTCCATTCCAGGAATGGATCAAAGCTGTGTAAATGGTTAACAGAAGGGCTTACTTTTGGTGACCATTGTGGGAAAGACGATTTGTAGTCCTGTAGCTGCGTGACCCCAGGCCAAGTCTCCTCCTTTGGAGTTCCTAAGAGCCTGCACGGCAAACATCCATGGTAGAATTGTCAGAAAAAAGCAAAAGAATGAAGGGGAACGTGGGGAGGAGCGTGGGGTGGGGAGCCTTCTCACCGGAAGATCTTGAATAGTTGATCAATCTCTGAATCCCCAGGGAAGAGCGGGCGTTGGTTCACGATCTCAGCAAAAATGCAGCCCACAGACCAAATGTCCACTGGTGTGGAATAGTTGGTAGAGCCTAGCAAAATTTCAGGTGCCCTGTACCAAAGAGTGACCACCTGCACAGGGTACATAACCACAATAGAATGAAACCCATTCAAAGCCAGCAAATCCCACCACGTGCACAATATTGGTAGCAAGCTAGGATGGACAAGTTCCTCCAGAAAGAGGCAGAAAGGCATAGAATATCCTGAAAGGGAGCACCCACTAACGTGAAGACACAAGAGTGTACATTGAGACGTGACCCGTTCCTCACCTCATGCGTGAATGTTCTGACTGGGATACCAAACGCTCTCGCAAGGCCAAAATCAGCCAGCTTGAGCGCATTGGTCTTGCGGTCGATGAGCAGATTCTGTGGTTTCAAGTCGCGGTGAAGCACTCTGTGGGAGTGGCAGTACTCCGTACCTTGGAGCATTTGAAACATGTACGACTGCAAAAGAAGATGACAGTCAAGGCAGTGATGTTCTCAGCACAATGGAGCGGGTAGCACCCTCGTCACTAGGGATCCACTGCCATGCCACTCCGCAGGATCTCTCTGCAACACAGGTGCTTCAGAGGAACCATGGAGAAGCTGATGGCCAGCAGCTTTTTTCCCCTTCCACTTGCAGAGACTCTAGGCAGGTTGAAGGAATGGTTAAGTGGTTTACCTTGACGAGCATGCGGTCCTGTGCAACATGAGGGCTCAGGTCCAGGTGCTTCTTCAAGTCCAGATCCAGGTACTCAAACACCAAGTACAGCTTTTGGTCGCTGTGCACAACGTCCTGCAGCCTGAAAGAACACTGAGACTGGTGAGCAGGTCTCCACAAGATCTCCATAGAAGAGAAGCAAAGACAACGAGAAACAGCGGGTACATATTGCGCGACCATGAGCGCCGGGTGCCCCTGATGCCAGGCCTCGTGAGCAACAGTCAACAACAAGAACAACCTGAACCTTCAACAGCAATCTGAAGCACGTGCTAGAGAGCAAGGAACAACACTTGCGAAAGAGGTTCTCGGTGCAGCCGTGTGACGCACTTGACGATGTTAGAGTGGTGCATCTCTTTGAGCAGAGCGATCTCGCGGATGGCGGTCGAAGGGACACCTTCGTCCTCTGCCTCGAGCCGTATCTTCTTCAACGCAATTGTCTCATTGGTGGCACGATCACGTGCCTTGTACACCACGCCGTACGTGCCCTCCCCGATCTTCTCCACCTTCTCGTACTGCAAAACACATGCCCAAGGGAGTGAAGAGTCAAAGATGACGGCACCGAGCCCACTGCTTTAAAACATTTGGCAGTGTTCCCTCCCAAGAGGACACAGGATCGCAACCCAGCCAAGCTCTCCGCAGCGCACATCGGCGTACACGTGGGCGAGAAGACAATGAGGTCGAATTTTCACCTGCTCCATGCCACCGAGACTCCGACGTGTTTGCTCAGAGAGCAGGAGTGTGAAGCTGAGGGTTGGTAGAAAAAGAGAGCAAACGCGATTCTCTGATGCCGCGCACAGAGTCGCCCTCCGGTTTGGGCAGTCACGCCAGTACGAATAGCGTCCACTGCTTGTGCTCTGGCGACCACGGAAGCCAAGGCTCTGTGGGATCCAGACCAGCCAAGGCAAGCCCAAGGCCGTTCCCTGACCCGGAGCGGGCTAACGACCATCCAATTTTTCCCCAAAAAACTCCATGGACCACGTACAATCGACACCGTGCGATTGAAGGGCTCCGTAGACAATTTACGTAGTACGCGAAATGCGCAACTGCGTATAAGGCCGGGGTCACAGGCCATCACTGATGGGCTTGAAAATTCGACGACGAAAACCGGCTGATGGCCGGCTGATGGCGTCTGTTCCAGCGCGAAGTTTCCTATCGCTCACCGCCCTCGTAGTTGGCTCTAAAAATTTGACATCTTCGCGCCAGCTTCGTCACCGCCACAACTGGTCGTGAAACCGTATTCGACTGATGGCGTATGACCGTGATGGTGATGGACCTAGCGTGACCGACAGCTCCACCTGGCTGTCAGCGCACGTTACTGCCCATCAACGCCCATCAACCCTTTCGGTTGATGGGCTCTGATGGGCCGACCTCGTCATCGCGCCAAACTGGCAAATTTTAATTAAAAAGACCCGCCTTCGGATCAGATAACACCTACCTGTTTCGCACGACGGCGAAAGTCGCGTTACCCATTGACCCATTTTAAAATAAAAACTTGAACTAGTGGCGGGAAAGACCTGATTTTTTACCCATCAGCATGGCTGATGGCCTGTGACCGTGATGGCCAGTGAATCGTTCCAGATAATCCGTCCGATTTAATTTTGTCGTTCCCGCGCTTTTTTTTAAAGCCCATCTGATGGCCTGTGACCCCGGCCTAAGACAAGATCGACCGAGCTGCACGAGGAACTTCACCTGGACAATCACGGCATAGGAGGAGATGGCGAACTCGCTCTAACAGTTTTCAACTTCTGCTCCTGACTGAGGCAAGGGGGTGGCTTCGGCACCAAAGAAGCCAGGAGGTTGAACGTGGCACCACACAAAGTGTACTTCTGGTGAGGAAGAGAGGTCTAATTGTTTCCTCAGGAGAAATTAAATATCAATACAAACTTTTCAATGTTCAAAATTCGTCTTCCTCTTAAGCAAATTCTCCTTCAATGGGTCTCACTTAGGCTTTGCTTAATAGGTAGTTTTCTACGCACTATTGGAGGAAACCAGTTGGATGATTTGTTAAGAAATGGAAGGATCTTGTTTTCATACAAAGTGAAGTACCTTGGATCCGCCCACTCATCTATTCAGATAGGATAAATCGACAAAGTAATCCTGGTTGCCTCTGTCCTCATACGAGGTGTTGTGCTCCTATTCACATCGAAGATTCGAACCTACCTGGTTCCTGGCCTACCGGAGACGCAAACCTCGCTGCGGTGGTCGATGTTTTACGCCGCCCTGAACGGCTGGAGAGGTTTCTTTGACGCCCTGATCATCCAGGCCGTCAGCGCTCGAGAATACATCCAAATATTTGTTTCTGCGTTACTGGCCTCGGTGTGTTTGCAATAGTGACGATTGTTTGATGTTAGGAGCTGTTTTTTGTTGCATTACCAACGCTAAAACTCCTACGTGAACTTAATGCAAATAAGCATGAGAAAACATTGTTTTTCCTATTCCCATGCCGCTCACAATGTCGCCGTTAGGGCTGCTTGCATCGTAGGGCCTTAATGTCAGGTCGGAGTAATCTATTCACCAGATGGACCGGCGGATGGAACGGGCGGTCATCGCTGGCCATCACGTGTTTCGGACGTAGTTTCTTCGAACAGGAGCTTCCCAGACCTACCTGTCCTCAACGTCGCCGAGTATCGTGGCGGCTGGTCAGGTCGTCGCCTCGCATAAGTTTGCCCATTCAGATAATATGAAGGGCAAACTTGTCCACAGCGACGACCTGGCCAGTCGCCATGACTAGCTACGACAACGACGGCAGGTATGTATAACAAGAGCCAGATCCAAAGGCTAGTTTTCCAAATACGTGACAGTTAGCGATGACGGATAGATTGATCTGGCCGGCTAATATGACCTAAGCCATACTCCGATGCAACATAAGAGCCTCCATCTGTAGGCAGCGATGACGGCGCGATTACAACGGGCGCGCTGTTTCTGAAACTTTTCAAATATGCTTTATTCTCTCGTCGAGCTGTCATCAGCTCATTAGCATCGACCATGTTATAGAGAACAAGACCTCCGATCGGACTGGTGCGGGGATAAGACGGTCAGAGCCATCCGTTAAACATTTCGGGACTCTAGAAAGGTGATACGGCCAATCGAGCCTGGGCGTGAAAACAACCGCCCAACCGTTCAGGTCGGCGTACGGTTCGACCACCGCTACCAGGGCAAAGCTTCCGGTAGGCGAGGAAACCAGGTAGCCTTAAATACTCTTCCTCCAAACGGACCCGGCGCATGTGCTGCAGACAAGGCCAAAACCAGGATTATCTGGTCAATTTATCCTAATATGAAAGAGTAAGGAGCAGAGAATCAACCACACAGAGCTAAATGTTTTGATTTTGAGAGCCCAATAAGCAATCTAAGGTTAAAGGGCTGGATTCCATGTAACAAGGAAGCAAACATGGTGCAAAATCACGATGATTGCGGCTTTGAGCAAGGACAAGGAGACAAAAAAAGTTCCATTATCTCTCGTACTTCGACAAGGGGTTCCATGCATTGCCATGATTGGCCATGCATTTGACCCACTTTGAAGAACCGTGTGCGTCTAGGAAATGGTATGAATCAGAATATTATTTCTTTCATAACATCTTTTGCACAGAGGTCAAGCAAGGGAAAATGATGTCTAGCTCTGGGAAAAGTGCACATCAAAGTTTACATTTGGAAATTTCTCTATCTAAAGCTTTTTTAACAAGGGGAAACCAATGTCAAACTATAAGGTCAAGGAAATTGTTTTGACATAAGAAATGGATACTGAGAAGGGATATGGTGGAAGATATTACAAATAAGAAAACTGGTCATATTGTCATTGTCGAGGTTGGGAAACATGTTTCCCTTATACCTCTGATACTCCTGCCCAAGGGTGGATACTAAGAGATGGGGAGAGTACATCTAACTCCATAGGCAAGGCCTGTTCAACAAACGGTCTCTCAAGATAGAAGACCATCATGAGTTACAGTCTCATGAGATCCATGCACACGCTCGCGCATGCACGCATGCACATGTGTGTGTGTGTGTGTGTGTGAGAGAGAGAGAGAGAGAGAGTGTGTGTGTGCGTGTGTGCATGTGTGCGTGTGTGTGTGTGTGCGTGTGTATGTATGTAAGTGTATTTGTGTGTGCGTACGTGTGTGCATGCGTGTGTGTGTGTGAGAGTGTGCACGTGCATGAATGAAGGAAAGAAGCCCTTGGAAAGGACTCTTATCCAAGAAAGAGGGAGGTTGTCCTTATTCTCGCCAGTAATGTTTCTCTGGGCACGAGTACAGGGTCGAGGTTGGGGTAGGAAGAAGTCACCAAGAGTAACATTTTGTATGAGTAACCACGTCCGCATTTGGAGAACCCAAACGGTTTTTAACTACCTTCGACAGCGAAGCAATTGTATGCTACCCATGGAATTATTCCAAAGAAGGGACGTATGGATTGGAAGATCATAACGAACAGGAGGAAGTTATAGAAAGTGTTTTTCTGTTTGGGGTTTGACAATCTTAGGATGGCTCAGTGAGGGGTAAACGTTACCTCAATTGGGAGTGTTTAGTCACACTATGGTGTGTTTCTAGTGCGTTTCCATCTGGTGCAAAAAAGAGTAGATCCATCTGACTTCCTGCGCTCCCTTGATAATGTTGGGCCATTTAACTCCTATCCCACTTTCTGATGTGGGGCTGGGTTTTATGGCCATGGAGTAAAGGCGAAGCCCCCTCCCAGGTTCCTTGTTGTGGTTGTTTCAAGATAGGAATTGAAGACGTAGAGTTTTCATCCGTTGGAGACAAGTGTGTGTTGGAGGGAATACGTGCCTATAACAAAGGGGATTGAAGTTGAGATAGGCATCAAGCGTGATGAATCTCATCATGCATTGGCAAACATATCCACGGTGACGACTCAACATACTTCCACTACACGAGGCGAAATCTGGACAGGGTGTCAGTGGCAAGTGCTGCTTAGGAGATTTTTGACCTCATTTATGTCCAATCACCCCAAATCAATACAGCTGCTAATGTGTGTATGAGAAAAAAACACATGGCGATGATCCTTCCAGGAAAGGAACCTAAAATATAGACAATGGGTATGGGAAGTTACTTTTTAGAATTAAGTTAATACATAATCATGTGTTAATGAACACCTGAATTTCCATAATCTTTCTTCAGAACAGGGTTCACTGAAAATATCACAAAGATAACTTTAACGTAAATAGTTCCTTAGAACTAATTAATCATATTGCTGCTTCAAATGAGATATACACTGTGCACATTGTACATTTTGTCCTGTTTGTATTGAACCCATACCTTCGTTGTACCTCAATTTGCATAGGTGTACCGTGGACGTTTAACACACGTGCGGGACAATCTGACACTCGATTAGTTGGTCAAAGGTCAATATTCCATCCGATGATCGTCGCTCGTGTTACCGACGTGGTACTACTCAAATCAGCCCCTCCTCTCCTCCCACACGAAAATGTATCCGGGTGGTGTATTGGAGAGTGTATGTGGGGGAGTCTTATGTTCAAACTGGTGTATTTGGATGGAGGTACAGGCATGCGAATAAACAAGTCCAAAAGAACTTTGTTTCCTTGATACAATCCTTGATATATTTCCCCAATACAATCAGGAGTTAATGGGGGGGGGGTATTGGCAGTTTGGGTCTCTTTGTGATGGGGTCGAAGTATATTGAATTGTATTTGTACACCCTCATAACTAGTTAGGTTGAGAAAGCCAGAGATGTCGAATGCTTGAAATCGACGGCTTACGTGTCATTAAGGTACATGTACACAATGTTGTTTCTTTTATGTCTACCAGGTACACTCTCAGCTACACTCCCGCAATGCACTCATCCGTATCATGGAGGGGGGTTCATTGTATCCAGACCCCCCTTCCTAGTAGTTAAAAGAGTATTGGAGTGGTGTATTAGATAGTGTAGCTGGAGAAGCCTTCTTTTTTAAACTGGTGTATTTGGAGGGAGGTACGGACACGCCAATACACAAGACCAAAAAAGCTTTGTTCGTCCAATACACTCCCCAATATAGTTATCAAATGCATTAGGGGGTTTTGGAGAGGGGGGGGGGTCCAGATGCGGTCCCGTTATGGCGGGGTCAACGTACACTGAACTGTTTGTGTATGACCTTATTGCTAGTTACATACATGAATCGAGAGACATCTGATGCTTGAAATCAACGGCTTAGGGATAATTAATGTAGATGTACACAAGAATGTTGTCTTCTACCTACCAGATACACTACCCGCTACACTCCCCCAATAAACTTGTCTACTTTGGAGGGGGGATCTTGTGTGCGGATCCCCCATCCCCAAGCAGTTGAAAGTGTATTGGGGTGGTGCATTGGAGAGTGTAGCTGGGAGACACTTGTTTTTTAAACTAGTGTATTCGGAGGGAGGTGCAGACCTGCTGTTACACAATTCCAGAAAAGCATTTTCCCCCCAACACACTTCTTCAATACACTAGGGGGGGTTGTAGAAGAGGGGGGTCCAGTTAGGGTCCTCGTTGTGGCGGGGTCAAAGTACACTGAACTATTTGTGTACAGCCTCATAGATGGTTACATAGACAAAGTGAGAGATGTCAAATGCTTCAAACTAACACCTTAAGAGTACATAATGTAGACATACACAAGCCCCCGACCAGATACGCTGCACACAAAACTCCCCAAATACACTTTTCCAATTTGGAGGAGGGGTCCTTATGTCCGGACCCCCTCCTCCCAACAGTTGAGAGTGCATTGGGATGGTGTATTGGAGAGTATAGCTGGGGGAGGCTCCTTTTCTAAACTAGTGTATTTGGAGAGAGGTGCAGACCCACCGTTACATATGTCTGAAAAATCTCCGTGCGGGGGGGGGGGGGNTGCACACAAAACTCCCCAAATACACTTTTCCAATTTGGAGGAGGGGTCCTTATGTCCGGACCCCCTCCTCCCAACAGTTGAGAGTGCATTGGGATGGTGTATTGGAGAGTATAGCTGGGGGAGGCTCCTTTTCTAAACTAGTGTATTTGGAGAGAGGTGCAGACCCACCGTTACATATGTCTGAAAAATCTCCGTGCGGGGGGGGGGAGGGGGGGGGGAGGGGGGGTGGGACGTCTTTGACCAAATGGCGATCACAACCCTATCTGGATATCACCCTAAGTCATTGTATGGATGTTTATCAAAGGAAATGAGGCATTCAGGATCACACACTTTATGTAACAAGAATACGACAGACAAAACAATTGATGCATAATCCAAGTGGCATGTTTAGGCTTCTTAAGAAAATTTCCAATGCATTAAAATTCTGTTTGAACCACAATAACCCAATCCAGAAACGAGGACATAACATTGTGATGTAGAAAAATTTCAGGTGACTTCCACAGTGAAAAAACGTGATCATCTTGATGTGAACTTCTGGGAAGTATACTTAAACATGACGTACTATGCACGGGTGTCATATTGTATTGAAAGGGGATGATGAGCCATAACTATTTGATCTACAGGCAAGTATAGCATGTATGGTACTCCCACCTAAAGCTTCAGCTCCACTATTCACGTCGTATGTGACGGCAACTCTTGTTGGCATAAATCCCCTGAACCACGTCTGCAAAGATCAACTTCCAAGAATCCACCACTACAAGCAACCTTTGTCCAAAAAGGACCTTTGTAATATAGAATTTATCTTAGTTTGGAAAAGTAGGGTGCTTGCATCATGATCGAACCCTAAGGTACCGATGCCATTGTACACCCATCAAACAACAAGTGGATATGACGGTGGAAATTTTGCTCAATATTCTCCCGTGGAAACAATGGGTTGTTGATGTAACATAGACACTCCGATATGAAAAGAATATAAATGTGAGGAAAAACAGAAATGAGAGGACCAGACGTGACACAGAAGTACCCATCAATACACGACAAGCAGGATCATCGCTCAAGCAACTCCTGCCCCGTGAGAGCTTCCGCATGACCAGGATCCCAAGTCTGTAGCGGGGGCCGACATGAATCACGTGATCAAAACAAGGAATATTTTATCAATCTTGCCTTTGAACTTTTTCCAAAGGAGCATTTATGCATAGGAATGATAGACAATGGGGGTCTGGATGTCATCTAACTTGACGTCTATGGAGAACATGTGGCTAAGAATGGATGACAGGAAAGAAGGTAATATGAATGGATGAATTTGTGGGCATAGGGCATGGGATCCCACTATAATCAGATGTATTTATGGACGAGTAATGAAAATTTGTCAACAACAAGCGACTATCCGATGGCATCATACAATTGCCGAGAATTGTTTAGCGGAGGTGAGGAACAGGGTTGTGTCAACGCCACAACCTAATGAAGGATTCCTAAGGCATGGAGCTCTTTGTATGTGGCATCGATGGAGATGAGGAATTGGTTAAATTGCACAAATTATAGTGAAACACCTACTGGGCATTTGTGGTGAGCACCCAAGACATAAATTCCAATCGTAAGGTATACATTGACTAGAAAACATGTTGGAGTGTGATGGTGTAAAGGTTTGATACATTTTATCAAGGCAGGTGAGAGGCCCAAATTAGCAAGGGCTCGCTCTAATGGTTATCTCTCCCCTACAATGTCATGCCAATCTGATGATGATTTTACAAAATTATTTATTGCATTGTTCAAGACATCTAATCAACAATATTGATTTTGAAAGGTGTTTCATGAGAATGTCCATTTGAAATGTCAGTAGCATCTCTCCGTTAAAGATCGGAATGGAAATCTAGATATTCAGAACATTAAGAAAAAGAAAAAAAAAAGATATGTGTTTAGCAAGAATGCCAAATTACCATGGCTGATTTACATTCACAAATTAGAAAGACGTCTGTTGCTTTCCAACTCCATTTGGTATAGTAATTTCAATACTTTTTAGTCCCTTACCTTTACGAGAAGAATTTGACAACATCAAGCGTGTCACTCAACGTGCAAATGTTTCCTTGACCCTAATCCAATGGGGTGGTTTCAGAAAAGCCAGCTACCTCAATGTTCAATGTTCCTCCTCCTTAACAATTTGAAACATAGGAATCCATCCACAACAAGCACAACGAGGTTTTTCTCTTTGACGACATTATTACGTACATAACAATCGGTCAAGTGGTTCCCAGTGCATATGATGCCCTACTAATCTTAAGCTTTCGTATATAGTAATAATTTGCTTTCCTTTTAGCGATATGTTGGTCGTCAGATTCTAAAATGTAGCCTAATTTTAATGCACGTGACTCCAACTCCTGCACAAAAGCCGTCGTAAGAGTTTGCACAATGGTATCTAGATTTCGCTAGAGAAGATTTCCCCTCTTCATCGTCGTGGAGCTAATTATCGTCAATGACCTATGCAGGTAGAGTCAAATATTTCAAGTCCCTTAAGGTACATTTGTGTTGGTACCCTGCTTCCCTCGTTCCTCATCCGAAAAAGGGATGGATATTACCTCAAAATTGTGAGTTTGCATGATTCTTCCTATTTAGAAACTTGACCTTTACACTATACAAACTTTGGTATAAAACTGAAGCATTGGCCGGATATCACCGCATCCAAGGTCCATCCGAGGATTACACATCGACTTTCTCCCACACCTCACGCTCTCGCTCGCTCATTCTATTCCTGGTTCTCACTCGCTCTTGCTGGCAAGGAGGGCCCGCAAGGGTGAGGGCACGAGGCCACATGCCTCGCCCTCGAGGCCCCTATGGCCTCTCAGTGGCCAATCAAGCCATCATTAAGATTAAAGACTGGTTGTTGGTAGGCACATGGCCAGCTGGACAACTAACTGTCGTTGGCCATCCTGCAGGCCAGTCGCCAGCTGGCCAGCGGCTAGCGACTAGATGGCCAGTCCTTGCTAAACCGATGGATGGCTGTAAAGTACCTCCTTGATTTTACAAGGTGGGAGGTTTGGACCGTTCCTCTTGCTACATTCCTCCCTACTTGTTATGAACCGTCCTGGTTCATGCAACAAGTATGAGTGCGAAGCAATGTGACATAAACACTATGAAAGAAAATAAATGATTCCTATGATCAACCAAACACGAACACGTGCATGTGACTTTGACCTAAGTTGCAGCTTGTCGGTGAGCATAACTCGTGACCCCCCACCTTTTCATTTGAGCATCCACGCAACAACAACCATGTTGGACATCCCCAACCTCTCGTGGTTGCTGTCCATGAATTCCGCCAAGCGAGAATCCTGTTCATCGGTTCCTTATGTTAATGGTACCCTTTGCAACTTCCCTTGGTTTGTGCAAGTTGTCAGCTTGCTCCAGTATTTGTTGATCACTCCAATGGACATGCGACATTTATGCTTCCATGAGTTATGTTCAGGTCCATAAGTGGCCAAGTAAAAAAGGTATTCCATAGCAACGTGCAAACAATGTCTCCGCTCTCAGTACTTGATTAGGTGAAGGACCTCGCATTGACCGTCGCTAGTAAGGACTGTAGGTGGTATGTAAACATCTTGTTTTGTCGTGTATGGAGCCAATAGGATCTCATGAAAAACTTCGTGTATCTTCATAGTCAGTGAAAGTAACAATTGCTGCTAGCCTATGTCGCTAGCCCGATGCGTGCAACGATGGAAAATAACCCAATCCACTCTCGTAGACGTTTTAGTGGCTGTAGCGACTTCAACCCAAGGCTTTCTGTGCTAAGAAACACCTTGTCACTTATGTCAAGCGAGACCCTACGACGGTATTATTTGGCATTCACCTTTTATTACCATCGCGCAGCTTGAGTATGACCCTTTGCCTCTTATAACAAGGAGTCTATGAGTTCGGTAAAGGCTTGACCAGAAGGAACTTGTCCCTTATTGCTCACACTTTAACATGCGAAGACGGAACCACTAACGTCGACCACTATTAAACACAAATTATATGAACTCCGTGGACTTGTTCACAACAAACTCTGCTGGTACTAAGAGCTCGTCCCAATCATTCATGGCAGGGTCCACATACATGCCGAGAACATGTTCCAAAGGGCGATTCATGCACTTTGTCCTTCCATCAGTTTGATGGTGAAATGTTTTTGAAAATAGATACTTAATTTTGAATTAGTCGTGGATCGTTTTCCAATTTTCATATCGTGGTCGGAGGTAATGCACAATGACAGGCCGTGGTACTTCACGGCATCCTTGAAGCCAAGACAAGCGGTTTCACAGCCCCTTAACTCCCTCAAGGTAACAATGAAATGACCATTATGGATGATGAGTGCTCTGAGTCCTACTCTTCACGCATGACATTGCACCTGCCACGGTTGTGATGGATCCGGAAAAGCTAAGATGGGTGTTATGGATAAGGATACACATAGGTTCCTCAAATCGCGAGTTTATGATTGTGGTTACATGATTACCCACAGTACGTCCGATTCCGTTTCTGAGGTTGTTCTAAGATAGCATTAGAACTGTGGCTACTTCTTGTGAATTGGTGGGAGGGGGGTCCGGGTTGGTACGGGCATCCGGATGTTCCTATGTGACCACCGCAACCCGGACGTATCGAGATGTTTTCCCTCTGATTACCTCCCTAGAGAAAGGATCACGATACCTTCTCTCACTCGTACTGGTCATGAAAACATTAATCAGGTTGGGCCGATTCACCGGGCACTATTCCGTCCAATCCACACACTTGCTAAGTCAACAGCCCATGCCAGAGTGTATCGCTGTCATTGGTCTAATGTAACATGTAGTCGGTGTTGGCGAGGAGCATTATGCGATTGTTGCTTTAGTCACTAGACATGCATCTGTTGATTTATCATGATGAATTGTTCAAATTTCCATTCCTGCATCTTGCGTCGTTTGCTTGTATCCCCGCCCATGACAAGTGTCTAATTCGAGGGTTGCCAATAGGTTTTTACATGTAAAATTTATGTCAATAATAGGAATATGTTTAAAGGTGGACAAATCGTCCACTGGTGGAAGGTGCATGCATTGTCCATGATATCGGGGTCCTCTTCACATGATTTTAATTGGTCATTCAGACTTTCCAATGTTTGATGTCCATGACCGCGTCATGCTTCATGTGCACAATTGCCGATGAAGCATGAAATGTATAGCCTATGTGGATTACCTAACTATACCTCGTCATCTGTGACATGTACACCTTGTGGTTTGCAACAGGAAATATGGCTTTGACACGCATTCTCTTTGTAAACTTCCCCATCGGAGTTTGATGCCAATGCGGACATCGTCAAACCTCTTGATGGGGACATCGATGGATGATGTCCGGAATAGTCAGGCATCGTCGACATGTGCACTCCCTGGTGTCGTTACACAGTTGAGCCGGGCATCATCGCTTGTCGTACTACGAGGCCACCGTCGCCACCGACGGATCGTCTGACGGGGGGGGGGGGGG
>SZWC01001908.1:230182-241306 GCA_023375785.1 Penium margaritaceum
GGGGGGGGGGGGGGGGGGGGTTATTGATGACAGCGGTCATATCAATGTGCTGTTATAGGATGCCAAATTTTTGTAGTTAGGCAAAAAGCGAGGCTAGTCCTTGATAGGAAATACAACAGCCATGGCCGAGGCTGGTGGTCCCGACCGCACACCTCCTGTCAATCACGAGTCTTCTTCGGCGACATGATAGGACGAGGAAACCGACAAGCAGAAGAAGCGTCCCTCTATTTTGTGGACGTACTTCAAACTCATCAAAGGCTCCAAAGAAGATAGGAAAGAAAATATTCAACTATGAAACGAGCAGCCCAAGGGTTATTCTTGCAACGATAGAAACATTTCCAACATATGGAAGCACATACGCAACTCCCACAAGCGACAACACAAGGAGGTGAAAGAGTAGGATACATGGAAGCAATTGCATCATGCCATGACGAATGCCGTCTCCGTCGCTGTGGAGGCTGCCACTACAGCTGCAAGACCTGACAACAACGTCATCGCACGTTGGGTAACCGTTGTTGGTGTTGTTTTCAACATGTGATATCTTCAACAGTGCATTTGGAAGCACGTTATCGACAAGAATGTCTCATTTTTGTCGACGGAGTCCGACTAGGTAGAGGTAACCGTCTACCACTATAACCCGACAACAGAACTGCCGAGCCGCATGGCCATCAACCGCCAGATTGCGTTGGCCGTCACGGCTTTTGTGGTCACATTTGCAAGCAGTTGGAACAAGTGGACTCAGCCATCTCCTCCATCACCGACTGGTGGAAGGACGATGCTAACATAAATTACCCGTGTGTGACTATCCACTGTGTGAGGGACTACAAGCTCATGGAATACTCCCTACCGATTTTTGCCATCCTTGTGAGTCCCACAGCCGAGGTGCAATTCAATGCCCTGTCAAGTGCCTTGAAGGATTGGGGTCAGTGGGATCGTGACTTCCATCTCACAACTGACAACGAGCCCACAAATGACTCTATGATCAACAAATACATGATCCCGGTGCAACCGGCCTTTGCCAAGGCTGGCCACATCCGGTGCCTAGGGCATGTGATGTCTCTTGCAGTGTAGGACCTCATGAAGCTGCCACGGATCGCCGAAAGTGTATCCAAGTGTTGGGCCATTGCTGTGTTTAGCATGCGAAGCACACCCCGTGCGCAGTTGCTCATTTTGCAGGTCATGGCCATGGGCCTGACTTGTGAGTCTTTGCACTGGACATGAAAACATGGTGGAATTCCACCTTGGATATGTGTTCCAGGGTTTTTAGGCCAAGGGACGTACTTGTGGTGTGTCTGAAGGGGTACTATGGAGAAGGAGCGGTGCTAATCTCCACCTCTGAGGAGTGAGAATTGGTCGTTTTGGTTATCATGGTGTTGAAGCCGTTTAAGTTGTACACGGACATCATGAGTGGTAGCAAGTACCCTACACTCTTGCTCGTCATCCCATTTAACGACTACATGTTGGGCTGATGGAGGCTATGCTTGCTGGCCCCATTCACACATGCTTGCAAAACCTCACATGTTTACTGAAGCATGTGTACGAAGAACTCTACTATTCAATAAGTGACATCATGTGGAAGCAATACAATTGTACCCATGAAAACCTACCTTTGTCAATCAATGTATTCTTTCCATGAACTCGTGTACTCTCTTATGAAATATTCATGTGTTCTTTGAAATTTTCATGTGTTATAGGACCTTCTTCCCTTGTTTACACAAAAGTTTTCATGCATGTCTTCTTCATACTGTTTTTTTTTTCACTTTCTCATACACTCCTATCCAACATTTTCCACTTGACGGCGAAGGGGGGGTGAGGAAGAAGGTAAAGAAGGCAAAGGTGTATGCGACATGTGTAAGAAGGATTCCATCACTTGACATTTCATGTTCCTTATACAACTTTCATGTTTCACCCCCCTCCCCTTTCCCACCACTCACTCCCTTTTACTCTATCCATCCAAGATTTACAGAAACTACATTTTCCCCAATGACTAGTGTACTTCACAAGCGGCTCCACTGCCATTGACACATATATTTCCTCATTCTATTCCTCGTACAGTTCCCTTCTCCCTCTCCCATCCCTCAGCCTGCCCACTCCCTCCCACCATGGAGACAAGAATTACGGACAAAAATGAACCGTGTAGCGTACACTAGTATTATTCAAATGTACACCGTCTCCTAAAATCTCCTTATAAAAATTCTTTGATTCTTACTCCTCCAATTTCACCTCTCTTTCCACTTTACCCAATCCATACAGGATCTCTACAAAAACCAAATATCTGATCTTATACTAGTATACAAGAAGGGTTACTCCGTTGCTAGCAGAATGTGCACTTCCTCCTACAATCCCCTCGTACACTTTCTTTCTCCCCTCCCCCACCCAATCAACTGACCCTCTTCCACTATGGGGAAGTAAGCTATGTACAACAATGAACCACACACGATACACTAGTACCATTATGATGTTGATGATATTGTACATTCTCCTCTTGTCACTTCCATGCATCATTCCCGTTCCCCCCATCTCTCACTTTATTCTACTCAATCAATACGAAATTTCCAGAAAACAAAGCATTTGACTATGCAATAGTGTTCAATAAGAGTGGCTTCTCTGCTATCAAGATGTGAACTTTGTCACACACACTTGTCTATTTTGATTCCCTTGATCCCACCCTCCTTCATGCACCCCCT
Source organism: Penium margaritaceum (assembly GCA_023375785.1). Taxonomy (NCBI): domain Eukaryota; kingdom Viridiplantae; phylum Streptophyta; class Zygnematophyceae; order Desmidiales; family Peniaceae; genus Penium; species Penium margaritaceum. The sequence goes on from SZWC01001908.1 coordinate 232,870, forward strand.
CACTTACACTCTATAGACCAAAACTACGTGCAATTATGAACAATGTACTATAAACAAGCAACATCCAAGTATACACTATCTCATGCAATCTCCTCACACAGTTCCGACATTTTAGAGCCCCTTCTCTCCCACCTCTCAATCCTTTCTGCCCAATCCATCCAAGCTCTCCATAAAACCAAACATTTGACTAAACACTAGTACACCAGGAGTGGCTCCACTGTTATGACGATGTGAACTTCTTAAAATTCTCCCTCATACACTTCCTTTTTTCCTCTCCCTTGTCCTCTCCCTCTTGTCCCCTCCTATACCTCTTTCCAAATCCTCTCCCTCTCTTGCTCCCTCCTCATACATATGTTTTAATCCTATATCCTAGAAAATTCTAAACACCTAATCAGATCTGATGTGCACAATGCCTCTTGTGTATGAAATTCATGTGATTAACTCTAACTCGCTTCTTGCCCTTATTAATCGATCAACTCTAGGGTGCTGCATGACCTTGGCGATGGTCGTGATCCTTGTCACCTTCAACATCAATGATGTTGTGCTCTTCATCCAGGTACACGTTGAAGTGGTCCTCCCTGCACGTGTCCTTTGTTGCATTGGATTCGTCCATGTGCACGTCAAGGTGTTCACCAGACACATTTTCGCCTTTCTCGCACTTCTCAATTTGGCCAAATTTAGTGCAGGTTGCCTTTGGTGACACGGTTGCCTTTTCTTTGGCTTCTACATTTGTGGCGAGGGATCTTAAAACTTGGATTCCGCCAAGGACATGTGGTGAGGCCGTCGCCAACTCACCGTTGTTCGTCTTGGACGGAAAAAACAAGAGACAACATGAGTTGTGGTCACAATATCAAAGGACAAGAAAAGGTAGGTATAGTGAATCTTTTCCTTCTTTCTTGCCTTTCTTGTCTTGGCTTGCTTCTCTTGCTTCCTCTCGTCTGGTTTAGCCTTCTCTTCTGGGACCCTTACTCCATTGTGCTTCTTTTGACACCACTTGCGCCTGACTGACAGCGCCTCCCCTGAGCACATGGTGATGGAAAAGCCTTAATAAAATCCGCTCACTTGGTCTATTCACGTTCTTAGTTCTCTCCCATCCCTTCAGGCGCCTTGGTTGTAGGGGAATGCCATCGTCTAATTTTAGGGTCAACAAGGTAGGATACGAGGTTCAAAGAAGGGCAAAGGAGAATAGTTTGAAGCTGGGAACTCCCCATCCCATCCCACAAAAAAGCAGGTAGCCCCCAAGGAGAAGGGAGGTGTTAGGATAAAGTGGAGAAACTAAAGAGAGCTTGTGAAGAGCTTTCTAATGTAACTCACAACGCTTAAAAATATTGAATTTTAAGTATTTACCTCCCTGTGGCATTCCATTTATTCCTATAGCAATTGGCGGCATGTTTATACACTGTAGCCGCTGGAACCGTCGCGGAGTTTGTTGCAAGGATTGGCTCTCGTTGAAAACCATCGTAACATATGTGAATCCAACTCATGCGCAAAAGTCATTGTCAAAATATACAAGATGGCATCCATTGCTCAGTGGAAGGACTTCTCCTCCCCATTCTCCTGGGAAGAAACATCAGCAATGACTTGTGCATGGAGATCGGAATACTATGAGCCTGTGGAGGTCCATTTCCATTTTACCTAGTTCCTCACTTTGGGGTCGAAATGGGGGGTATAAGCCTTCGTCTCGTAAATTTCACAAGTCTACACTATAAAAACCTCAGTTTCATGTTTGATGCATCGTTGCAAAATATTTGCGTGCAAGCCATGTTTGTCATTTCTGTGCCAAATTTCTCGCACACCTCTTGGTTTCACTCGCTTGCTCCATCCCTCATCCTCGCTCTCTCTCTCTCTCTCTCTCTAGCAAGGAGGGCAAGCGAGGACGAGGGTACGAGGCCATGGGCCCTGCCCTCAAGGTCCTTGTGACCTCTCATTAGCCAACCGAGTCATCAACTTGATCTGCGGCTGGTGTCTGGCCGATGGGTCGTTGGCCAATCACCTAAATTTCCACCGGTCATCTAGCCGGCCGGCCACCAACTGGCCGGTGGCCTGTGAGTGGCTGGCCACCAACCAGTCCTCAATATGGCAACGGGTGGTTGGAAACCTCCTCCTTGCTCTTACGATGTGGGAGGGCTGAAGCGGCCATCTCGCTACGCAAATGAAATTTGTATTTCCATACTTGGTATCTTCGTCCATTTTCTATAGAAATGACGTGCTCATCATAAGAGCGTGTACCTTGAATCTGTTCATACTACTTCGGTTCATGACCACCTCATTGGCTGGAGGTTGACCATATCCTGCATTGGATATCACAACAGCCCCATGCCTCAGTATTGGACAAAATTACTAGGGTTGCGTTGTACTGACAACAAACAAGCCCACCTTCTGTGGTCGAATCTTTAAAGTAAAAACTTGTGTTCTTCGTAAATAGCTTCATATCAGCAACCCATCAGTAGTTTCAAATATCAATTAATTTTCATCGTTATACAATGAAGATGAAAGAACATTGGGATATCAAAAAGGCACAGGGGACAAGTCACACTTAAAAACAAAAGGCCCACCTCTCCGTGAGAAAATAAGATACCCCTTTCTCCCTCCTTTCCCTACATCCATTGATAAGTAACATCATAAAACCACATTGTGTCAATTTCGAATGTTATACATGGTTGGTACATGACACGGATCTCATCCTAAAATTGTGGGAACCCTAAAAAAGAGGGCCATTCATACTTGCACAAGCGGTGTATCCATGAATTGCAAAGACGTTTATTCTCATTACATGTTAAAAAGGAACTGGCTCGACTCTACATTTGCATGGCGCGATGAGTATGGCCCATAAATAAAAATCCAAAACTAGCTTGACAAGGGTAGGGGTTTGTTGACTGTTTTATGTTGAAAAGTACAGCGTGAACCATTAGTATTGGTGTGGTTGGCTTATGTATTCTATTTGTGGTAGGCCAAACCCAGACGCTCGGCGTTTTCAATTACCATTAAACTGGCATTAGGCACGTCAATCCCCACTTAAATTACTATGGTAGCAATCAACGGATCAATCTCTCCTTGCTTAAACGCACCCATTAGTTTTTCTTGGGCGCCGTCCGGCCAGTCGAGCCTGCACCAAACCTGTTTTGACATCCCTCTTGGTGACTGGCAGCTGCTCCACAGTCCCCCCTTACAATCATGGTAATCTAATGAATTGGATATCAACAAGTGTAGTTGCCGAATGTAAACCTTGGCAACAGTCCATCAAACAATGGTTTTGTATACAAAGCAAGGCAATCAATCAGTGACCTCACTTCGTGACAGTTGATAACCGCGATGCCCAATGACCTTTCTTATGCATGACATGTCGCGATCAAATGTTGAAATAGGTCTTGCAGCTATATTATTCTTGCGGGAGAGTTACGGGAATGAGAGTCATCGATGACATTGTATGGTATTTGTGTAATTGTACCCAACGAGTAAAACCTCCCAGGTGATTGGTGGAACTTCTCAGTCAGAACACATCATCCATGCCATTGTGCAGGTCATTTCATATTAATGCAACTGAAATGATACTTCCTTAGCAATTTGTCATGATGTTAAGCAAGATCTGGTATTTGCTATTGATGTCTTCATGAATGGAATCACTTTCTTCTCTTAGAAAATGTTCTTTAGCAACTTCTTACTTTGACGGGCATGAATTCTGCATATTCCACCATTGAATGAGTAGTGCCTCTGTTCTGCATAACATCCAGTCATAATAGGCACTTCCTCCTTAATGGGTGAATCCAATGAAATGACGGCACACAACAATATCACATGGAAGTATACTTCAGACATAAACATTCATGCTTTGTACCTAAATTAACGAATTTTTTATGCATCTTCCACTAATTGATTGGCTTACAACTTTAAATCGTGTCTAGGCACAAAGAACACCCTTGACACCCTCCACGAACTTGCCCAGAAGTTCTAAGTGGGAAAGTTGGGCAATATGGTAGTACTGTTCTGGTGGTTACACCAAGGAAATGTGAAGAAAAATTCTACATCAGACTTGACTTGACCAAACTTCACTCGGACCCAACCATCCCTCCTCGGCCATATAATCTCTCTAGCCTATCATGATATCTCATTTCAATGATCTATCAGTCCAGTTGCTGACATTGCAATGGGATCCATGGCTTTTCCAACGTTCCAAAAAGTAAATGAGAAGTGACCCACGCTTGAAAAACATGAGCCAAAGGCCTATGTTTGAACGTTGAAACATTAAGCGCCCATGATTCATGTACAAATATATATTTCCCATTTTGACCAACACATGTCCAAAATGGGAGGGTGCATTATGCCTTGTATGAGGAATTCAATCATCATCATCCTTCTTTTGTAGTCAAGTTAATTGAATGACCTTTTTCACACGACTGCAATTCCATCACCTAAGAGTCTGAGAAACATTGTTTCCAGGGTGGTGCCTGTGGGTTGAAAATTGAAAACAAAACTTGCAAATGCTCTAAATAAGCAACCGGATTGAATGCACGTTACCTGTTGAGAAAGACCCACACCTCTTGATGGTTTTTTGCAAAGAGATAGGAGGAGTCCGGTGAGGAAGAAAACACAATGTTTTAGCTCAAGGAATTGTAACGGGAATGAAGATTTATTTCTCTGGTTTTCATAACACTATAGGGCTAGTTTTGTCGCATGCTATTGGAAAAATTCCACTACATTGGACACTTTGGCAAGGTCAAAACATTGAAAAACAACTCATAAAGTACAACTGATGGTACAAGGTACAAATTGACAACGTAAACTACGACAAGATATGCAACGTGGATCAATGCCATAACTCAAGATAGACCAAATACTGAGTTTTTTTCAACTGCTATTGGAACCCCAAAAACCATGGTCAAACATCTTCATGGACTTTGTGACGGGTTTTCTTGGCACATGAGAATAATTTGACGTTGCCGTTGTGGTGGTTGAGCGATTATCAAGTATGCCACACTTCATCTTGACCACAACAGCGGTCACCAATAATTGAAAAACATGGTTGTTCTTCAACAACAATGTCTATATACATGGTGTTTCCTCTCCCATCACAAGTAATAAAGATATTAGGTTTACAGGAAACTACTACCGAGAACTAATGTACCACTATTGAAATCATCTAACTATCCATAACCTCCAAGAATGACAGATGAAATGAATAGAGAAATCACATACTTGCGCAACTTCTTTGAATGTCGTGTAAGCCACATGGGACTAAACAAGTGCTCGAGTTACCAACAGTTAAGGTCACATACAACTCTAAAACCTCTCTATCCTAGGAAGAAGTTTAAACAACCTCCGATGCTAATCGTGCTCCTAGAAAGGTGTATCTTGTGTTTCTCATAACAAATATAATTGTGATGCAAATTGGCTTCCTATTACATACAATTTAAATTCATCCGTGATTTCTGTTTCATATTATAACTGTTTTTATGTGTTTCAATCAATTGGTGTGGTTGTTTTCCATACCTTTAGTCGTCAGACAAACTAGCACGGGGATTCCTCTGGGGAAGACATCTATGTTCCCCCCCAATCGTGCACGACTATCTTGAGCTTACCCCCATTTTTAGGATGATCCCTAGGTCACCCCCATTCTGTGCAATGTGGAAATCATGTTTAGAATGCCCATTAAAGATAGTTCTTGATCACTGATTCTCAGCCACTTATGGTGAATAATTGCCATTGTACATCCCAGACATACACAACTCCATAAACCTTGCATGAATGCATTTCTTTCCTCACATATGACACGTCATGATGTCTATGTGGCACATCGACCTCACGATTTCTTACACCGACATGCCGAGTGCATTTGGCCACTTGCCCTGACTCTTGGTTCTTGTTCCTAAAGTCTTTAATACATGTGACAACCTTCCAATAAGACAATGAATTTTCATAAAACACATCAACGTCTCGATACCACTTGGTTGACTTCTCAACGGAGCTAGACCTTTATGATTATCCCCTTCATATTTTTCAAATCCGTCGAATTTTGATTGTAGTTTTTCAAAGCAAATTCACACAATACGACGTCACACGCATCACTCGACAAGAGCGTCCAAGATGCAGCATATGCCTTGTTTTGATTCTCTCTATCATATGTATGTGTTTGAAATATCTGAAACTTGTCATCAAAGTACACACATTGCGAGTTCTAGATTATCCAAATGTCCCAATTACGCAAGTTTTCTTTTGCTTCACACCTCATCCCTATGAATCACCTATGCTTGATGGACACCAAACACGTTAAGTACAAAGCGACAACCTTGCATCTCCATAGTCCAGACGTTTGTGAAGCTTGTGACAATAACGATGAATGGAGCGAGCGCATTCGGTGACGAGCAATAGTAACCGGTGAAGACTCTCTGGTGGAGGATGAATAGCGCGCGGTCAACGACGTTCACCAGGTGAACCACGCAACTACAAGAACATATACTGCAGATGGATCATCAATGCCAAATCTAATAGCTAAGACAGTGACAGATCCCTCGAGCTCAACAAACCCTTTACCTATGTCGTTTTTGCTGAGATGACATGTGGAAGATGGGAGGCACCAGCCCGTAAGCTCACATAAACAAAGACATATACTAGAAATTGTCAGGACTTGAGAACCTTCATATCCATCTTCTCCAACAACACAACATGGTAATGGAGGAGCTATAAAATGTCAATGCAGAGGAAGGAATACTCATAGAGAAATGTTCAACTCTTCAATAATCCACAGACACGACAGACTCTTCCCGAGTCGTTCAATCCTGCAAACTCCAAAAGACCAACGATTTGGAAGTGACCAATGAGTTTGGAGGTGTACGTCACCTCAGCTACTATCTAATCATGTTAAAAATAAATTTGATTATGTGGCCTTACCTTTACATTACGTGACTTAAAATTGGTGGTGTGATCGAAAATCATCCAACGACAGCAGCAGACTGACTGGAACAAGGTACCCATCCTTTTCTGACATATTTGGGGCCTTGCCTGGGTTTCGAGGTCATCTGAGCCTTCTTCTGATTTTCGGAAATGCGTCAGGAGGTCCGGCTCAACCTAGATGGCTCGTGGACGCAAGGGGAGGAGGAGCGAGCGAGCGAGCGACGACATGAGGATCACCCCGTTACTGGAGGGATCTTTGCACACAACCTTGTGGGTGCATTCCAAACATGCAACGCGTGGTTGCGTGTCACCCTCTCCGCGAGTGGCGTGATGGTGACGCCACCCGCCGAGGGGCTGTTTCGGCGAACGGCCCCGATAGCGTGTGCGGTCAACGACGGCAGCAGTTCCGCTGACTGTGACCGTAGGACAGTCACAGTTCCAAGGTGGTGTGTGCATCAAGGCGACCACAGGCATGGAGCCACGCGGCGACTCGCCGAGAGACAAGACTGATTATTGATTCCAACGATCGAAGGCCGGGGACATCTCGCGAGGTATGGTTAATTGAGGCCATTTCATACACTAGTTTTCTAGTGTGCCTTTTGAGTGTGCTCTCTCCTAAGGTAGTGCTTTACACCAATCCCATACACTCATTCCTCAGTGTATGAAAAGAGTGTACCTTTATCTTTTATGGTAAGAAAATGTTACTCTTTTGACGTACCTCAGTGCGTGGGGCTAGTATATGTGAAGAATGTGCTCATCGTCTATAATAGAATACACTGAGAGTTCACTGAGTGCATTGTTTTGTCTCATCTATNGAGTGCGCTCATCATCCATACAAAAATACACCTTAAGCGCACTGAGTGCGTTGTTTTGTCTTATTTGTCAACGCACTTCTTGAGCGCACTAGTCTTGAGTGTTTTCATCAAGTGTATTTTTGTCTCATGTGGGGAGTACAAGTTTCTTCTAGGAGGGGGGTCAGTGCGTGGGGCCAGTGTATGTGACGAGTGCGCTCATCACCCATACAAAAAAACACTCAAAGCGCACTGAGTGCATTTTTTTGTCTCATTTGTCAACGCACTTCTTGAGCACACTAGTCTTGAGTGTATTCACCAAGTGTGTTTGTTCTCTTGTTTGTTGCATTTACATAAGGTTCCCATTATAATAATTTTTAAGGGTTTTTTCTATGTAAGGGTTTTTTCCATGTAAGTAAGTCATAGACATGTTTAGGGTCACTCTTTGTGTAGTTGTAATCATTCCAGAGAGACTCTTGTTTTTTCACATATTAGAAAACAATTTTCAGATTTTTTTACACACGTGGTATAGCATAAAGAACTAACTTGGATTCTTACAATAATCTTAGGGTTGCTCCACCATACATTCTACGTTCTCCCATTGAAATCATCTACATATTCGTATTGATTTTGCTAAAATTTCATACAACTCGTGTAGCGGTACTTAGTTTTCCACGCCACTGATTATCTATCTCACCTTGTCTGGTCCTCGTAAAGACGTTTATGGTACGTCTGTGAATAATTTCAAGTTAGGGTCT
>SZWC01001908.1:243619-256654 GCA_023375785.1 Penium margaritaceum
ATAGAGAGAGAGAGAGAGAGAGAGAGAGAGAGAGGGAGAGAGGGAGAGAGAGCATATGAGCACACTGTTCAGATGCATTGGTTGTAGAGTGCATTCTATTAGTGCATTGTGTCAGTGCATGTGTAAGAGCGCACTAGAAGAGCGCACTGGAAAAGTAGTGCGTGATTTGTCCACCATTGGGCATATATGCATCTCGCACAAGGCAGTAGGTGCAAGTAGGGCACCAAGTTCAGGTACAAGTAGGGCACCGAGTACATGTGCAAGTTGCTTGTTGTAGCAAGCCAGGAAAGCAGTATGCTGAGGCCTAGGCTAGCCGGTCGGATAGTATAAATAACCAGTACTCAGTTCATTCTAATTAACCTATTATTGTATCATTTCCAGTTCTGGTTTTCCAGACGTCTCCAAGTGTATCTTTCTGTTGCGACTCTGCTCTCCACGCACCAAGGGTAAATCTCCAGACACCACACACTCTCACATCTTGTATCAGAGCTAGAGCCACGCGTTAGGCGAAAGCATTGCCGGAGCTCGCCAAACTTCAAGGAGCAAAGGTACGGACGATGTTGGACAATGTCGAGGCTGAACGTGAGGGATATTGTTGGACCAGACTTCGAAGCCAATGCACGAGCCAACCTTTGGGAAATTTTTGATATTTCCAGAGCATCCATATGGCCTACCGTGCGTGCCCGGGAGACGACGGATGACTCCTAAGTACTTCAAAGACATCAGACTGTCATCCCGGACTACCGAATTGCTGCCAATTTTTTATTGCTGCCAAAATGCTGCCAATTTCTTCTAAGAATCTCCAATGGCCAAAATTAAGCTAGAGCCATGGAACAGACCCTACAACAGATCGTAGAGCAGCTATGAGCCCTCAAGCTGGAGAATGAGTGACTTAATCAGCAAATGGCTGACTTCCGAGATGGGCCTGACGCTGGACAGGTCTGGGTGGCCCGGTCAAGGAGTCTGCTAAGACCAAAGCCAAAGGCTATTGAACCGTCCAATCCCTCAGTCAAGGGAGCGAGCGTGTGGACCTGGTTGTTTGCCGTGAACAACTACTTTCGGGCTCTGGGTCACCCTCCAGAGGACGATGCTGTGCATATGTAATTTGTGGTGACACTGCTACGTAGAGAAACATTAGAGTGGTAGAGGCAGCTGAATATGCTGGCCACTTGAGGTGGAGGTGGGAACACATGTGTGCAACATGCCGTGTTGTGGCAACCAAGCATGAGGCAAGCTTAAGCTCACATGCCGACAACATAGGAGCAGTTTGAGCAAGCCATCAAAGATCGGTTCTCGTAAATGCCTTCATGGTCGCACGCAACAAGTTGAAGTTGCTTTAGCAGATCGGCTCATTCCATGAGTACACACGTCGATTCTTGGCACTGTGCTCAGAGATTGACGACATGAACGAGCCGAAGATGACAGGCAAGTACCACGGGGGCTTGAAGCTGGAACTTTTGCAAACGCTGGCACTGAGTGTAATCATGGAGTTCCACACAATGGTGGCCACTGTTGAGCGTGTTGACGCGCTACACTACCATCGAGGGAGCTTCTATGAGAAGTAGGAGAGTTTTCAGCATCAGGTAAGGCACCAGCAAGCTGACCCCGTGGAGATCAACGCAGTGCAAGAAGGCCAACAGTAAAGCAATCCGCGTGGTGGAAATTGTTGGATCTACGGAAAGCATGGACACCACAAGAAGGACTACAAGAAGAAGCAGCATGGAAACGACAACTAGTAGTGAGTGGTAGATGACCAACTGCTGGGAAAGCTTCGTCCGTGTCAGCGAACACCAGCCCTGAAAGTCCTTCGACAACTAAGGAGCTGCCGAGTGTATTCCTGCTTAGCAAAGGAAGCGGGAGCGTTCCGGGAATCCTTTTGAAAGCCGAAATCTCATCAGCTGGTTCTACGGACGGCAGGGGACTCCAGACTTGCTGGCATATGAGGGCATTGCTAGATTGCGGTGCATTGCACTCATTCTTCAGTGATGAGCTCGTTAAAGGTTGAGGCTTGCACGACTACCTGGGAAACAAACTAAAGCCAAGTTGGTGCAAGGGGAGCTGGAGTGCGGATGTCCTCTGAAGCCTTTGAGGGCCCGTCTAGGCAAGCTGTCGTGGGAGGTAAACTTTTGCACATGCCTGATGGATGCCTACGACGCCATTCTGGGGCGTGACTGGTTGCACTGGTGGAATCCTACTATGGAATGGGTGCGTAGCGAGGTGAAAGTGAAGAAATGCAAAGAGCATATTGTTTTGTCATTGTGGCCAAAGGAGAAGGACCTGGAGGCAGGCAAGGTGTCGCAGTTGAGTTACGTGAAGCTGAAGCACTTTAAGCGCAAGTGGGATCAAGTGTACCTCGTATGGGTGTGGCTGAATGAAGCAGCGACAATGGTGGAAGCTTTGGCAGCAGAGGCAAAGCAACAGGAAGGAGAGCAGTAGAAAGCCCCAATGGCGGAGCTGTCGGAAGGTGTCAAGGGAGTGTTGGACGGCTACAGTGACGTGTTTCCTACTATGCTACCACCGGGTTCACCACCAAAGCGGGACTTCGACCATAGAGTTGCATTGGTTCCTGGAGTAACTCCAACGGTACGGGCTGCATATCGCATGAGCGATAACGAGCTTGATGAGCTAAGAGGCAGTTGGAGGAGTTGATGGAGCAGAGGTTCATCAGGTCGTCGGTGTCACCCTATGTTGTACCGGAACTCTTTGTGAAGAAGAAGACCGCGAAGGTGTGGATGTGCGTGGACTATCGCACACTGAATAACATAATTATTAAGAACCGATACCCGCTACCAAGGGTCGAGGAGTTGTTTGGCCAACTGAGGGGAGCGTAGAACTTCAGCAAGATTGACTTGCGCTCAGGGTACTATCAGATCTGGATTGCAGGGTAGGATGCGGAGAAGACGGCGTTTCGGATGTGGTACAGCCATTTCGAGTACCTCGTGATGGCGTTTGGATTGACCAATGCTCGTGCAACATTCATGAGCCTCATGAATAGGATCTTCCTCCCTCACTTGGACCACTTCGCGATGGTGTTCTTCTACGATATCCTCATCTACTCCTAAACTCTGGAAGTGCATCAGAAACATCTTCAGTTAGTGTTGCTCATTCTTCAGAACGAGAAGCTGTTTGCGAAGCTCTCTAAGTGCGAGTTTGAGAAAATGGAGGTGGAGTTTTTAGGGCACATCGCGATTGGCAAGGGTCTCCGCATTGATCCAAAGAAGGTGGATGCAATGAAGTAGTGGTCGATACCAAAGTGAGTGCATGACATCCAGGTCTTTCTGGGGTTTGTCAACTACTATCGGAAATTCATCCAGGGATACACAGAAAAGGGTGCGCTGCTGACCCAGTTGCTTCGGAAGGATCACCAGTGGGAATGGGGTATTAAGGAGTAGAGGAGATTCGAGGAGCTCAAGGTTGCAATGTGTGACGCTCTGGTCTTGGTGCATCTAGATTCATCTAAGGAGTACGTCATGGCGACAGACGTAAGCAACTACCCCCCTGATTTTCAACGTCAACTTCTGGATTTTTGAGAATTCTCTGATCCTTAATTACAACTAGTTTTTTGGAGTTTGAGTTATTTATGTGTTCCTAATTCTTCAAAGTCGTGATGGCCCTGATCCTTAAATTCGACAAAAGGGTGGGTTCAAGTTTTATGTGTTCCGAGAATTTGACGTATGTCTCTGACTGAAAGCTTGGCGAGCGATCGCACCACAACTGAAAAAATTCTGACAAAGCCATGTGTAAGGTCGTGCGCCAAAACCGGCACGTAATTGAGGGCAAGTTTGGAAAATCGGCCAAATGTGCACTCGACATGTGCCAAGTGCGCTCACACCTGCGCGTGCGATAATCTTATTCGGCCTCGTCGCTCAACTTTGTCGAGTGACAAGGTCGAACAGGATGGTATCCTATTTGACCTAGTCCAATGGTCCAATCTTATCTTTGAAGTCCAAGATAATTTTGGACCCTAAACCCTTAAATTCGATGTTTTAAAGTATGAGTTATTTATGTGATCCGTCAAATTTGTTGAGTAGAAAAACGGTTCCAATTCTATCACCAAAAAAGCATTAAAACCAAATATGAAGAACACCGGGGTATGTCATGGGGGCGATGATGATGCAGGATCACGGGAAGGGGCCATATCCAATTGTGTACGCATCATGCAAGTTGCGAGGTGCGGAGCTGAACTACACAATCCATGAGAAGGAGATGCTGGTGGTGATCCATGCGTTCAAGCACTTGAAGTGCTATCTCGAGTCGCAACGCTGCAAGGTCTTCACGATTCACTACGCCCTGAAGTACCTGAAGATGCAGCCGAAACTTAGTCACCGGCAAACTTGCTTGATGGAGTTTTTGGAAGGAAGTTTTGACTACGAGATACAGCACAAGCCTAGGAAGGTGAACCCGAGAGATCCTCTATCAAGGAGGCCGGACTTGAGCCTGAATGCCATCTCTATGTTGATGGGATCTCCAGTCATGCATAACCTATTCAAGCATGGCTAAGGCGTGGACGGTGAGTTCATGGGTGGTGCGCTGAAGGACGCCACGTGGGATGGAGTGTACTGGCAAAGGGGGTAAGAGCATAATATTATCGTGTCGGACTATGCGCCATTGAAGTACTTATTGCTGGAGGAGGCGTATGACACCCACTACTTGGTTCACTTTGGCTTTGACAAGATGCTCAAAGCCTTCGCACGCCAATTGTGGCGGTTGTCAATGGCAACTAATTGCAAGAGATTTGTGAGCAGCTACGGTGTGTGTCAACGCATCAAGGCGCGGAGGAACAAGCCACCAGGGGGGCTATAATCATTTCCTATACTAGAGAGGCCACGAATAGACATCTTGCTCGACTGCATAGGGGGGTTGCTGGTGACACAACAGGGCAACGACATAGTGTTGGTGGTGGTGGACCGGTTCTTGAAGATGGCACACTTTATCGCATGTCCTAAGAGCATCACAACTGCTGGGACAAATAAACTCCTCAGTTATGTCATCAAGGTGCATGGAGTGCTACAGTCAGTGGTATCGGATCGCGATCCATGCTTCACTTTATAATTTTGGAGAGATCTCATGGGGAAGCTCGGCACGAGAGTGCACCTGAACACAACATACCACCCACAGAGCGATGGAAAAATAGAGAAAACACAAACCCGACATTGGAGCAGTTGTTGTGGAGCATGGTCCCACCGGATGGAGACGAATGGGAGGCAAATCTTGGAGTGGTAGAGTTCGCCTATAGCTCAGCCGTGTGAACATCAATAGGAAAGTTACCGTTTGAGGTGGTTTACGGCCACCAGCCACTGAGCCCAGTCACTCTTGCTATAATAACATCTCTTTCGGCTGTGTTGTAGATTGCTAATGGGTTTGCCACCACTTGGGACGTGGTAAAGCAACGGTTGTTGAAGGCACAGAAGTAGCAAAAGCAGCATACTGATGAGCAACACCCTGTGGTGGAGTTCCAAGTGTGAGAGCAGGTGATGCTGAAATCTGCTAACCTACAACTGATGGGAGTTAGGAGTTCCAGATTGAAACCGTAATGGGTGGGTCCGTTCCAGGTTCTAGAAAAGTGGTCGGCTGTATCATACAAGCTGGAGCTGCCAGCTCACTACACCATCCATCGGGTGTTCCACATCTCCTTGCTTCATTCCTATCGTTACCGAAACACCTTCATCCAAGGTTGTGGGATAGCTCCACCCCTACTATCCAGGTTAAAGGAAGTGAGGAGTTTACAGTGGAGAATATTCTAGCAGATTGTCACAGGGGACGTCGGTATGAGTTTTTGGTGCAATGGAAGGGGTATCCTATGTAGCACAACTCATGGGAGCCAGAGGCCAGCTTGAGAGTCGAGGGTACCAACATTATTCTCCAAGAGTATCTCAGGTACAACGGGATGTCGTGCCTCTGATGGGGGGGATGAATTTAACAAGTTACCCATCGTTTTTTGGCATATTTGGAGCATTGCATGGGTTTTGAGGTCATTCGAGCCTTTTTCTGATTTTGGGAAATGCGTTGGGAGGTCTGGCTTGACCTTGATGGCTCGCCGACGCGAGGGGAGGAGGAACAAGCGAGAGAGCGACGACGTGAGGATCATGCCATTGCTGGGGGGGGCTTCACACGCAACCTCGCGGGTGCGTTCTTAACACGCAGCGTACGGTTGCGTGTCACCCTCTCGGCGAGTGGAATGATGGTGATGCCACCCACCGAGGGGCTGCTTCGGTGGAGGGCCCGGATAGCGTGCGCAGTCAACGTCAGTAGCATTTCTGTTGAGTGCGACCGTGTGACAGTCACATTTCCACGGTGGCATGCACATCAAGGTGACAACACCCACTGTCAGGAGGCATCGAGCTAACGTGGCGGCTCGCCGAGAGACAAGACTGATCGTCGATTTCGACGATGGACGGTCGGGGACCTCTCTCACAAGGCACTAGGTGCAAGTAGGGAACCGAGTTCAGGTGCAAGTAGCTTATTGTAGCAAGCTAGGAAAGCAGTAGGTTGGGGCATGGGCTTGCCGGTCGGACTGTATAGATAAACTATACTCAGTTCAGTCTAATTAACCTGTAATTCTGTAATTTCCAGTTCTGGTTTCCAGTCATCTCCAATTCGACAGTGCTCTCCACACACCAAGGCTAAATCTGAAGATAGTACACACTCTCACACTGACGAACTTGGATGAGAGGCTCATACAATTTATCTCACATTGATGACTGTTGGCGTATTATATTTTCAACCGATCAATCCAACGTGGCAGAATTCACCAACTCCACCGATAAGATAGATGGACATCACACGTGCCTTAGTTCTACACTTTGCAAACACCAACGAGAAATTTGAGACATGATAAACGATTCAACGCTTGTGCCTGTTGTCGAGGATGGGAGAGTGCATTTTACGAAAACATCATAGATTTGCTTTGCTCGCATCACTTGCAAGTAGATTTGAGTAGTAAAGTAATCTACATTAATGTTTATGGAAAGAAACAACACATTTCTCTCGTGAAGAGATCACGTTTCAATGTCGTTTATGGGAAGCAACAAAGGAGGAAGGAGTCGAGGAAGTTTAGTAGTTGAAAAATTACTAAACGTCGCACGCAGTTGATATTGCTAGACTTGGACAAATGATAAAATCATTTGATCAAGTGTGGGTTGTCCACTTGGAAATGGAGAGAGCAAAGAAGATCATAAAAGTGGACATGAAAAAATCGGTTGCGGTACCTAACAAGTTTGCGGTCGTTCAAGAGGGGTCTGTGCCACTTATGAAGGAGTTTGAATGGTTTCTTCTGACGATGTTCCTTAAGAGCTACCAGTGTAACAAGGCTTTGATCAATTCATAGGCCCAATGCATGTAGAAGTATGATGGATAAGGGAACCTATCAAACAAGTAACCATATGCTGAGCGAGTTAAGAAGAAGTATATGAGATGCGTTGTGAGGGGTTAACTGGGCCATTCATGTCACCTTATAACATTCCTTTAATTTGTATAAGGAATAACATAGACGAGATGTGAATTTGAGCTTGATAAACATCATCATCAAGAACCTCTATGCCTTTCTATGAAAAGATGAACTCTCCAACCAATTTTGCGAGGTTAACTATTTCAGGAAATTTGACCTTCGCAGGACCATCATTTGATCCACGTATCTAAGAAAGAATCTGAGAAGATGGCAGATAACACCAGGTATGGACAAATTTAGTTCACAAATATATTGTTTAGACTCAAACAAATGTCCCCACCACATTTTGGCATCGATGAATGATATTTTACACCTGTACCTTGATGACTATCTTGTTGTGTATCTTGATGATACCCATGTGTGCAGTGACACACCAGAGGAGGAAGATGGACACCATAGAAATGTCTTGATGTTATACAAACAGATAAATTACATGGAAATACCTGAAAGCAATATTTTTGTCATCCTTTGATCAAGTTTTTTGGCAACATTATCGGCGGTGGATGGATCACCTTGTTTTAATGGAACCGTAGGCTGATATTAGCACGTACTTTGGACAAAACAGATTGTCACTACAAATGGATGTGGCATCATCTTTGTGGTGTTGGAGAGGTTTTCTAACAATATCGCATTTCATCCCAGTAAAGGCGGTTGTTTATAAGGACAAAGCAGCATGGATGTTCCTAAAAGGGGTTTGCACAACTGTGCAAAGTGCCATTTACCATCATGGGCGATAGGGACATCAACTTTATTATCTGCTTTTGGTGCAAACTAATGATGCATTTTGATAGCCAGATCCAGCTATGGATGGGGTTCCATCTTCAAACCAATGGGTAGAGTAATTAGACCAATTATTAAATAAAAACACTCTCAGCACACTGTTGAGCCCCATGATACTGATTGGGCGGCAAAATGTTTGGTTGTCGAACCCATAGGTAACTTGGCAATCCACGCGAGCGAGTGGAAGTTGAATCATGTTTGAAGTAGTTTATTGTAAAATTATTGTGGGACTAGAAAGACCATATAGCCAAGAAAATATTCTTGTGGTTGACATTCAATGCCGAGAGTTTTCAAGCATTGGTAAAGAAGCATGCCAAACCTTGGGGAAGATAAAAGCAGTCATGAAGTAAGTAGTTGATGGGAATCATAGCAATGGCATTTTTTTTACTAGAGATTGCATTCTACTCATGTTAGCAAACATCACGCTTCGCAGAAAAGACTTTTCCAAACTAAAAACGTTTTGCCTAGGCTCATTTGAGGTGAAGCGTATGCAAAACCTGTTTATTACTTGACTTTGCATGGCGATCCACCCATCTTCCCACGTGCTTCCAACTAGCATGGCGATCCACCCATCTTCCCATGTGGATGAGGATGCCAAGTACGCAACAGAGGACATCCTTGGGCATTGACGTTGTAAAAAGAAGTTATAATATCTTGTCAAGTGGCATGATTATGATGTCGTGCACAATAGCAAGGGAGACCTATGTCAATATCCAGAACACAGATCATCTAATAGAAGATTATTACAAGTATAATCAGCCTACGTGTGCTGGATTGCGAAGATGTCCTAAAAAGGGACATCTTGGCAAGGGAGCATGATTATGATGTCGCGCACAATAGCAAGGGAGCCCTATGTCAATATCCAGAACACGGATCATCTAATAGAAGATTATTACAAGTATAATCAGCCTACGTGTGCTGGATTGCCAAGATGTCCTAAAAAGGGGGGAAAAGTTAAGTTGTATACGTACACAAGTCCCCATGAATGGGCAATCATATTCTATCCATTTATGGTTCACCACACATTGACCTCAAGATTTTTACGCCAACGGATGTAGGGAAATTTGGCCACATGCCTTTACTTGGGTATTTTGTGCTCAAAGTTTCTAAAACGTTGTAATAGTTTCTTAAAAGGACAAAATCTATGTCATGGAATTATGAAAAATTCAATGTTGTATAGTTGACTACTCAATGAAGTTAGACCTTCAGAAAACCACGCCTCGATATTCTTCAACCTCCCAACTTAGTGTAGTTTCTCAAAGCAACCACTCACAGTGCGAAGTCACATGTGTTGTTGGAATTGAGCACCTAAGCCCCATGACATGCCTCACTTTGATTCTCGCTATCGTATATATGTGTCCAACACATCTGACATCTTTCATTGAAGTGCACATAATTTAGATCGTCCTCTCCTCCTTGCCCCATCCTTGCGAAGCCGCCAGTAGCCAAATTAACAACATGTTTAAATATAGGGGTGAAGTGGTGAACATATAGAAAAGGAAGGAAATTGTTGATGAGTAAAAAATGAAGTCCGATGAAGATGGTCTCGCTAAAATGTGAACAACTTGCAGGTTAGCCGGTTCCTTTGGTGAGATGGCACATATGCACTGAACGGATGCATTGATTTTGTTTTTTTATCCTTTCTTCGTGAATTTTCCCTCTATAAGAATTAGTTTCATTTGATCATGCAAGTAGGAGGAAATGGTTTCTAACCAGCATGATATGAAATTTGACTCTAACGAGCTGGTTGCCAGAAGTCAATGGACAATCATTTTCAATCAGTAGGATGTCATGCAATGTACATATTTTTTTCGTACTACATCATGAAAATATATGGAAAAAACAAGGAGGAACGCAAGATCGTTGTCAAGCTAGCTATCTATTCATCATAACATTTTTCAAATACGGATAAATTTATGCCGGTGCTGATTACGACCCCCCAACTGACGTAGACTCCCTCCCTTTGAGATTCGTACATAGAGACTGCCGTACCACCTCCTAGTTGATTTGAGAGGCCTATTCTATAAGTGCTCTGTCATCAAATGTCCATGTGATGGGGGTGAACATACATGATTCTTTTCGACGAAATGAAACATGATGGAGCGTGCATGGAAATCGATGGATTGTGGCATCAATTCATCTATTGCCGGACAAATTGATGCCTGGAACGTGAGTTGACAAACCATGAACCCACCATAGGACCAACAGGCAAATGAGGAGCGAGAAGCGAGTGCGAGTGGCAAGTGCCAGTGTGATTGGCTTTTGCCACTTGAATTTATGGGTACTGTTTGTCTGAATATGAGAAATGAGTGTGTATCTGCTAGGATTTTTGTAAAAGCTACAAAAAACACAAAGGTCGCCATCGATTAACATCGTTATCTACTCGGTTGCTAGAAGAGTACATGGAAGACTCGTTTTCAACAATACCATGTCCTTGTATATTTACAGCTTGAAAACAGGCATAAAGTAGACATAAAAATTCAAATTTGACATTATGAATGTATTGGTAATCAAAACAGGCACCCAAAATCTTTGCTATTCTGACCTATCACTCGTGTCTATGTGAGTCGCTCACAAAGCTTTTCGGATGTATATGCCCTTCAATTCTTTTTTGAAAAATAGTCATTTTAATTATTGGCGTTGGGAACTATGCGTAGTAGGCTAGTTTTGCAAATGGATCAACTAGGAGCTTGGTCCCACTGAAGCGTGGTGGTCGTTGAAATAGTAAAAACACTCACTTTTATTTTTCGGACGGTTCAGATGGCCTCGTCCATACAAAGACACGCTAGGATGGGTTCGTGCACATAACCCTTGCTTCGGATGGCCATTAACTGGTGTCTTTCACCCTCAAGTAGTGATTATAGGAGCCCACATCCCCATGGGGTGGCTGGCCTCCCGTGGTCTCTCCAGCGCATCGGTGTCCACCAAGCCATCGAGTGGATGGGCTCTGCTTGACACCGGTCTTCTTGAGCCAACCCCGGTTTGCGGGTAGGACCGGACTTGGCGGGAATGCATGAATCCATCGCCGTGAGTCAACACATGGAAGCGTCGATCTCAAACGTCCGTTTCCAAATTGGACATAAAATATGTGCTCTTTTCAATTTGTAAGCTCCACCGCAATGTTGTGGACCGAGCTCTGACTCAGTGGGGCACCTTCGATTCCACGTTTGTCGTTGAACATTGTTTTGGCGCGTCGGAAACGTATGTTAACTCTCGCAGACATGCTTGTCGCACCGCGTCCTACTTCCGGAACATATAAACAAAATACAGATCATGCATCGGTTCAAGGCCATAGCTTCCGTCCGTCACGATGCAGACTGGAAAACTGATGCAAGGGCAGTTGGAGCGTGGTTTGTGCGTTTGCAGTTCCGGATGTTGGGCTAACATGAGCATACACGTACTGGGTGGACAGCCCACATGTGAGGCAGTGGGACAGGCAGGACAAATGCTTGTGTCTCACGAAGACAAATGAGTTAGGGTATCCAGAAAACCCTAGAGCGGTAGGACAACTGTTGAAAAACGCGACTGCACAGGGGAAAAGGGTAACCAAACAACTGGAACAGCCAAAAATCTGCACCGCCTTTAGCTGAACGCCGCCTCATAAAAGTGGTGATGTTGGACGACTGCCATAAACGACCAGCTAAGACGTGAGGCATCCGAGTCCGTCCGATCAGCGAATCGACGTCTGAAAATGGCAAACTTGCATGAAGAGCAGTAGAAATCCCATCGATGGCTGTACCATCATTGACAGATTCATGTGCGCAGAATCGGACTCGACCAAGAATCAAACGCCGACGCAAGACGTGCAAACGAAACAACCGAAACGTAACCTGAAGACAATTCCTATTCGAGGCCCCCTTCAAAGACAAATATCGTTCAAGGACGGCACACACAAAGTCGCCATGTGGGTCACAAAAGTACACTTCTACCACTGATCCAACTTGGAGTACAGAGGATGTCAAGAACGTATCATCAAGCCTATAGCCCACATAATACGATTTTGTAACATTGTTCTGAGAAACAAACCTCTTTTTCTATTCTCAATTTTACATAAAAATCATAGAAAAATAAATAAATGTTTATTTCTAGAATATTTCTTGAAAACAATCCAGAATGAGTTCATCAAAGTCATGTTCAATAATACAATAAAAACATATGATATAGAAGAAACATGGTGACTGCATAATTCACATCATCTTGATGTAAATTATACATATAATATGCATATACATATCTATACATGCATCTATTTTTTTATTTTTAGTTTCACATTAATTTTAAGAAATATTTTAAAACACTAACATGAAGATTCATTTGAATATTTACATGAATATGCATACTTTTATGTATATATTTCTTCATATGTAAATTTTTATCTGCATATGTATGTTTAGAATACATATATGTATATGTACACATATATATACATATGTATACATTTATGTATACATATACGTATGTTTATCTTTATCTATATTTGTATCTATATCTGTATCTATATTTGCATCCGTATCTATATCTGTATCTATATCTACATCTAGATCTATACCTATATCTATATCTATATCTATATCTATATCTATATCTATATCTATATCTATATCTATATCTATATCTATATCTATATCTATATGTATATCTATATCTATATCTATATCTATATCTAGATCTATATCTATATCTATATCTATATCTATATCTATATCTATATCTATATCTATATCTATATCTATATCTATATCTATATGTATATCCATATCTATATCTATATCCATATCTATATCTATATCCATATCCATATCCATATC
>SZWC01001909.1:2221-45742 GCA_023375785.1 Penium margaritaceum
CACACACACACACACACACACACACACACATACACACACACACACATGCATGTGTGTGTATGATACATGTGTTCCCTGTGGAAAAATGGCACAACATAAGAGAGGAACAGCAGGAGGCATTTTTCTCTCTCCTAACCCCTCACCACCAACACTACCCTACACCTTTTTCATGCCTCCACTGTCCATTCCTTGTACCTATTCATGCCAAAATGTTGATCCAGCAGTATATGTCCTGGGCAGCACTACATCATTGAGTAAAGTGGGCGCTGAGTCAAAATGGAACGGAGGGGATCAGCAGTCTGCATGGTTGTACCTGTAGGTTTGATGAGCCAAGAGTCCGGACTGACCCTTTGCAACTCCAAGAGACTGCCAGAGTGCGGGGATGAGGAGAGAGGGTGTGCAACAACATTGACATCTACATAGCCGTTGAATTTCCGTTGTCATCTCACGGCTTTGGTGCTTTTGTTTATCAGCTAATGGATGAATTCAAGTTGTAAACAATGACCATGGATGCTAAGCGTACCATGAAGTGTGTTATGGAAGGTCAGCACAAAGTGGCCAATCATGTCAGCGTTGTTGTGATGTGTGTTGTCTTCGACTATTTGTATAGTTTAATATGACCACTCAGCCACGTCCATGCTCGTGCAGATCCCTGATACGGACCTAGCTCACGTCGGAGCACCAACAGGTGGTGGCTCCACCCACCAACAGCTGCCAGGCAGCTGCCGTGGCATCCCGAGTGCTTGCTGGGGGGCTCTGCAGGTTTTCTCCAGTCGCTAGAGTTTTCTCGGTGGACTGGCTCTTGAGCCTGATTTTCATGTTTTGCATTGTGTGTCCACTGATCGATACCGGGCCTGTGCGTGTCATCAGTCCTTGTCCGGCTTGAAATTTTGCATCTCTAGGTTCAAGCGGTGTTGTGTTTGGATGCATACGCGCAGAGTTACGGCCAAATCAGTGGATTTGGGCTGGTTTTAGGACAAACGGACACTGTGGCGTGCGTCACCCGCCGTGTGCCACGGCAGGTATTTATGCTCTATTCCTGTCAGTTGTCATTTCTATCTGCACATTGAAGATATTGCGCTTATGAGACTCTGAGTGTCTCGCCTAGCCCAATCCTTGATGTTTCTACACCCGTCCTCTGTGCTAGTGCGATCGCTGACTGGACAGCGTTGCGCTATCAGAAGCAGCAGTGGTAGGAAGCTTTCAGGTAGATTTTTATGGTAACAGAGCAGAGAGACATCCCTCGATGAGTTGCACAGTAGAGACGCAGTACTGACAGCAGCAGTGAGAGTCACAGCTACAGCCACGGCTCCTGGGAGGACCCACCACGCCACGGTGACTCACTGTAGCACGCAGCAAGGCAGAGATGTCATTGCGACAAAAGCTGAAGTTGCATCATGACACTATCGCCACGGAATCAGAAGTGGGTTGCCCAACCCTGTCCACTAGCTGTTCAAGCACGTGGTGGTGCTGGACCGTCAACGAAGCGTTTTTGAAGTTTCATTTCAGGTCGCATTTACCACCTCCCTCAAACGCTCAAGAGCGGGACCTGCCACAATTGACCACCATTTTGGGTGTGTGAGGGCTCATTGGAAAGCTCTAGTCATGAGCTCTCCAAAGAATCCACTCGCTTCATTTGGTGTCCTGTAGCCGACAAGAAAAAAAATCGGTCTCAGATCTAGACGTTTTTAGAATTTCAAGCAGGCAAGAAAATGTGACGATTTGCAATTTTCTAAGTTTTGTTTTCAAACGACCACCATTGCCTTCAGCCTTTTCTCCCGCATCATCGCTCCAAATTTTGCTGCATTTGGTTAACCTTCATGCTGACGTTATTCTTGTGGGTGATGACATCATCACCAACACTTAACCAATATTTGGCTGTGACATCAAGTTTTTCTAGCGTGTCAAAAATTTGAAAAACATAGTTGGATTTTCAATCCGACCACTTTTGTATTTCGCCCTACTGAGCGCCCCACATGGTGCCTGGCGACGACAAGCAGAACTGGCCTACTGCTCCTTCCGGATCTGGCTCCGTGGCTAACACCTCTAGTCCTCGCTCCCAGGCCATCGGCTCCCTGTTCCGTGGGCAGGAGGACATACGGTAGCAGCAGGCGGCGCAGGTGGCCACCCTTGAGGAGATTCTCACCATGCTATAGAGGATGCAGCAGTGTTCGCCAGTCGCAGCCGGAGCACCACAACAGGACGTTCAACAGCAGGATGTGCAGTAGGAGGGCGTGTAGCAGCAGCTGCCGGCTGGAGACGACACAAGTAGCGGCAACAACGATGGCCGACAACAGCCGTTACGAGGCCTTGGAGTACCCGGTCGCCATGCTTCAGGCTTCCGGTAGCGAGAGGCTATCGAGGGGATGAGCCATCTCCGGTTGGGTCGGTAGACCAATCCCCCATAGGATTCCGGGTCGTCTGTGCCGTCATTCCCGCAGCGCCGCTCTCCCGGTGTGTCCGTCGGTAGGCTTTCGATTACCGTGCATTTGAGCGTTCCCTTGAGGTTACCCTTCCCACAGATCGGCAGCCGACGGACCATGAGACCCCACCACCACGCTACATTAACGATGTTGGGTTCGACACTTGGGAGACCCTCTTCTAGGCATGGGCTGATGCGGATGGCATTTGGCCATATCCCTTGAGCCATTATCAGATGGTCGACCCCTGCCAGGCGCAGGTTGCGGCAAGAGCCACACAAGGTTTGATCTATGCTGTGCCCCAAGAAGTTTTTATCAACTTCTGCCCATTCCTAGGGGCCCCTGGTATAGGCACTCGAGCGGAATCCCGCTGTGGCTGGGAGTTGGTCCTGACCCTGCCGGCAGCCAAGACCCATAGGACGATGGCGGCGCGTCTCCGGGAGTTCGGCCCCCTTCGGCAGGGCCGCGCTGAGTCGGCGGCAGCCTACTGGCAGCGATCCATGCGTATCTACACTTGCCTCAGCACCATCGACAGCTCCCAACTGAGGGCCCTACACACCATCATCGTCTCAAGGCCCACATGGAGTTCGTCAACATGTTCACCTACTTCGACCGGGCGATTCTTGTCAAGCTGTCGGCCTCCTTGGAGCTCCTCCTTTGGGCCCATCAGTACTATCTGCAGCGGATGGCTGCACGTGAGGCTGCCTAGGCCCATCAGGCAGGTTCACTGGTTGTTGTGATGACCACCTCACCGACGACACCTCTCCTCCTCATTGCCTCAACCTCACCCTCTTCTTCGCTGTCCTCCTCCCAGGGCGTGGCCATCGCTGCGCAGGGGAAGAAGGGAAAATGGAGCCATGGTAAGGGGCAGTGGCAACAATGGCAATAGCGTTTACAGTAATTCTGTGATGGGAGTGCACATTCAGTCCACTGCTATAATTGTGGGAGCATACATTGCTACACAGAGTACGCACAATCCCTCTAGTGGACGTGGATCATGCAAGGAATTCAGGTCGCGCATACCCAGCAGACGGCTACCTCCAGTGCCACCCAAACTGGCCTTGCGACCACAATGGCAGCGGACCCTCCACCGACTTCCAATGACACCGATGCCATAAACCCTCGCGAGTGTATCATTACGGAGTTTCGTCATCTTCTGGCGCTCTGCAATCAAGGAGGTGCGAGTGTGTTGACACAACCGTGTGATCCACAGCCTGTTTGTATTGTTGTATTTGTGGCCCGTGATGATACGTGTGGGGGAGCGTCGACTACATGTGATGGCTTCGGGCCTGAGTGTACAGAATGGTCGGACGAGTCCAAAATTTGTGCTTTCCTTCATGACTGCGGCATCCCTGCAAAGAGAGTCTAACAGTTGTGGAGTGTGCAGTGGCCCATTTCTCGGTGTCAAAGACGGATCGTGAGATGAGTGGTACCTGGATTATTGAATCCGGTGCCACTCACCACATGACCAGTCATTGCACTGAATTAATTGTCCTCGGTCCTGTTGGGTCTGTTCGGTCTGTTTGCACAGGATCTGGTCAGTCTCTGTCAGTCCAAGGCATTGGGGTCGTGTACTTTGATGGTCCGTCTAGCCCCGTGTACATCTTTGATGTGCTTTACATGCATACTATGGAGCTCAGCCTGCTCTCTATTCGTGCCTCCACTCAGATGGGTCTCTTTGTTGAGCACTCTACTAACAATGCCACTATTTCCACCTGAAATACGTATGATGTTGTCCTCCATGCTTCTGTTCTTGATTAGCTTTATTGCGTCGCTCACCGCCCTTCCTTTCTATCTCCTTCCTTGTCCTCTTTGATGTGCATCTTTGTGACTGGCGTGCTCTCGCTGAGCACCAGCGTTTGTTGCATCGCCGCCTCTGTCATGTAAGCTTGGACATAGTTTCCAAGCTCATTCGGACACACCCCACCCTCGGCCGTGATACGGCTTCCTTCAAGAAGCCACCAAAGAACAATTGCCTCTTTTGCGCTCAGGGTAAGATGCACCGCTGCACTTACCGTGAATCCACCTCACAGACACTCCGCCCATTGGAGTTGGTCCACTCGGGCCTCCTCGGTCCTCTCCCAACAAAGTCACTCTCAGATCAGGGTCACTATGTGCTCACCCTAACTGATGACTTCACCCCCATGCAATGGGTCTACAGCCTCTGTCACAAGAGCGATGTCATCCCGACATTCCGACTCTGACTGGTGATGGCTGAGTGCCAGTCTTGTCACACCCTTTACACGTTCCGCTTGGCTTGTGAGAGCAAGTTCTTAGGCAAGATGGATGCCTACTTTGTTGAGCATGATGTCTTCCACCAGCTCTCTATTCCTGTTACACCGCGGCAAAACGGTGTGTCTTAGCGTTGGAACCACACCATGGAGGATGTGTTCCACTCTATGTGGTCTAAGTGCGGTACTTTAGAGTCCTTTGCATTGAAGGGTTTCACCTACATGACATGGGTCTAGAACCGTCTGCCGCATGGTCCTCTTTCGAACCATGTCACAGTGTACGAGGTATGGTTTGGCCATCGCACTGATCTCCGTCTTGCTCATGTTTGGAAGTCCCTTGCCTACGTCTGGTACACCAAGGAATAGTAGGGGTCCAAAGTCACACCTTGGGCTCGCATGTGTGCCTTCCTTAGCATCTCTTTGCGGTTGAAGGCTTGGCCCTTTTGGGAGCCTGCTCGCCATCGCATTGTCGAGTCTCAAGTCACTATTTTCTTTGAGGCTCTCATCTACCGCGACCTGTCTAGCATTCTGTCGTTGGGTGCTGACCACATTCCTTCCTATGTGGCTTCCCGGTGGATGGGGGAGTACAGTCCTGCAAATGGATCCGTCCGGACCTCCTCACCTATGGTTTGGTCTCTGGCTGCTGACAATTCGGCCATCATCGCCGTAGGTCCAGCAGCCTCATCAGTCCCTGCCGGCACACCTGATCCCGTGCCAACATGAGTCTACTCTGGCACACCTGATTATGTGCCAGCGTCATTCCTCTGTAGAACAACTGATCCCGTGCTAGCGTCAGTGCCCTCCGACACACCTGATCCCGTGTCGGTGCCAGTTCCCTCTGGCACACGTGAACCCGTGCCAGGGTCAATCTCCTGTAGCATAGCTGATCCCGTGCCAGCGTAAGTCACCTATGGCACGCCTCATCCCATATTAGTGCCTTTTCCCTCTTGCACACGTGATCCCACGACAGTGACAACATCCCTAGTCACACCTACTCATGTGCCTACACCTGCTCATCCTACATACAAGACAACACCTGTCCATGTTCCTCTTGTATCCTCTTCCCTTCCCTACGAGTCCATAGCCCCTGCGGCTGAGCCGCAACAACCTGCACCACAGGTTGAGGTGAGCATCTCACCATCATGCTACTCTCGTGAGCCCAGTGGACGTCCGCGACCACTGGCCTCTAGGGCTTAAAGGACTGCTGACTTGGCGCGTAGACGCCCGTCTCATAGTATTCAGAGTGAGAGAGCCCAGCACAAAGGCCCTTGGTCTGAGTGTCGGGGCGAACTACACTAAAGTGCACCCAACGTGCCTTTTTTATCATGAGTTGGTCTCTTGAGAGTTCTTAATCTCTTGCAATATTACAGCTGACCTTATCGTGTCAGACTGAGTTTGAAGTCATGCGTCTTAGCCACCTAGAGCTCTCCCTCCACGATGTAGTATCCAGGCACGTTGAAGGAGACACTCTCGGCTTAGGATTCACAGTTCTGGTATATTGCTTGTGAGGATGAGCTGAGAGTCATCCGTGAGAACAATGTCTATGAGCATGTTGACCTTTGGCTTGGGCGGAAGGTTCTATAGGACAAGTGGGTCTTCTACAACAAGGTGAAGCCTGATGGCACACTGGACCGCTACAAGGCTCGCTTGACGGCCAAGGGGTTCTCACAGGTTGAGGGTGTGGAGTTCACTGACACCTTCACACCCGTTGGCCGCATGACTGCCGCTCTCGCTCTGTTCAGGGTTGTTTCTCACCACACATGGGAGCTGCACCACATCTATGTTAACAAAGTCTTCCTCCATAGCACCTTAGAATAGGAGATCTACATGGTCCACTCACCTTGTTTTGAGGTCGGTGACAAGCTCTGGCGCTCGTACAAGACCTTGTCCAGCTTGAAACAGTCACCAAGGTATTGGAACTAGGAGATCACCGGCACACTGACATGTGCCGGTTACATGTAGAGTTACGTCGACCCATTCCTATTTCTCAGACGTACAGTTGAGAGATTCACCGCCATCCTGGTCTATGTGGAAAACCTCCTGATTACGCCTCCTTCTATGGAGGTCGTGAAGGAGGCCAGGGTAATCCTTCAGGCTGCAAATAGGATGAAGGACATTCGTCACACAACTGTGTTTCTCGGGATGGATTTTGTACGTGATCATCAACGGCAGAAACTATTGCTGCACCAGGCACGTAACGCCCGTGTTGTGGGGGAAACTTTTGTTGAACTCCTTCATGTGGTTCCCATAGCCTCCACCCCATCACACCTGAAGGGCTAGATGATCTCAAGGTGGATGGTCCAGCACAGTTGGGGGAGAGCCTCTGACGAGGTACACACTATACCTGCGCCTCATTGTCTCTTTAATATACTTGGCAATTACCACACGATCTGACAGTGCCTTTGTCGTCAACCTCCTTGCACATTTTTTGCAGTGTCCTTGGACAAGAGCCCTTCACGCGGCTGTACGATTGGTGCAGTACATGGCCTACAAACTGTACCTCAGGCTCTGCTTTTAATGGAAGTTTCCGGTGGTAGTCGATGACTACGCAATTTGTTACTAGACGTGGAGCCCTAATGGACGTAGTTGGACATTGAACGTGTTTCTGTTGGGTGGCGTATGTGTCGTGGCGGAGCGGCAAGTAGGGCTGCACTATACATAGCTCATCAGAGACTGAATATGTTACGCTGGAGGTTTGGGCTGCCAAGGCGGTGTGGCTACAGTTTGTGCCTTGCATAATTTTGCGCTGTGACAACCAGAGTGCTCTAGCCATTATCGAGAACTCTGGTGTGTTTAATGTACACATGAATTATATTACTGTTGAGCATCACTTTGTACGTGTTTATGTGGAGCGATAGATGATCTCCATCATCTGGGTCGGCACGGACATGCAAAGGGTTGACTTCATAACCAAGGCACTGATGCGCGGAAAATTCATGGTGTCCATTTAGTCTATCGGGCTTCGCCCCTTACCTGAGACTAGCTGAGATTTGAGTGTGTGAGTATGGATTATTGAGCATCTTGATACACACCTGTGTCAATTCCGTACGTGCATAAACATGCGTACCATCGAGTCAAGGGGGAGTATTGTGATGTGATTCGTCTCCATCTATCTGCAGAGTTTACTCTGACTACTTGGCCGTGTCTATGCTCATCCCTGATACAACTGGCGCCGGAACACCGACGCGTGGTGGCTCCACCCACCAGCAGCTACCAGACAGCTGCCATGACGTCCCAAGTGCTTGCTGGGGTGCTCTACTAATTTTCTATAGTCACTAGAGTTGTCTCGGTGGGCTGGATCTTGAGATCGATTTTCATGTTTTGCATTGTGTGTCCAGTGGTTAATGCCACACCTGTGTGTGGCTTTAAATTCTGCATCTGTAGGTTCAGATGGTGCTGTGTTTGGATGACTGTGCGTAGAGTTTTGGCCTAAACAATGGTTTTGGCCCGGCTCTAGGACAGACTGACTCTGCCGTGTGTCATCTGTTATGCGCTGCGGTAGGTATTAATGATGTGTGCTTGTCAGTTGTCATTTCTCTCTACACATGGAGGCTATTGCGCTTGTGAGACTGTGAGCGTCTCGCCTGGCCCAATCCTTGTTGTTTCTGCACCCGCCCTTTGTGCTAGTGCCATTTCTGACTGGACAGCATTGCCCTGTTAGCAGCAGCAGTGGTAGGAAGCTTCTAGGTAGGTTCTCAAATGTAGACACGACAAAGTGCAGCAAAGAAAGGCAAATAAAAAACATAATTTCTGGCTGGTTACCTTTTACATGCGTTTAGTCTGTCAGGATGAGAGCCGCGTGGTCCGGCCCCGACGTTGGTCTGATAGCCTCTAGTGGTTCACGTCTACTGTTTTGGGCGAATCTGAGACTGAGCGTGAGCTTTCTGGTCGCCTCACGCTATGTGAGCAGAAATTTAGAGACAGTCAGTTTGCGAAGGGAATAACGTCGTTTTGCGTTATATTTTGAACATAGACATGATCACAACATTTATACGGCTAGTCATGAGCTTTCCAACGCACCAAACCGCGCGCGATTCGGCCAAGCGTAGCTCAAGTTATGCTTGCCGAAGCGCAGGTCTCACCCACCATAGAAACGCCTAACGCCTCCATGGCGCGCACACGCCGTGGCGCCTTCCTTCACGTGCGAAGCGCCTTTCCCAAGGCGCAGGTCCACTTGCACGTGGTGTAGGGGTCCCNTCCGGTGGATGATCCACCTGATCAGGTGGATCATCCACCGGACGCCTCGGCAGGTCTTCCGGAGCAATTTCTCCAGATGGTATTTTTGTTACTCAATCCGGTCGATTATCCACCGGATTTCGAGTCGCAGCCGGCTCACAGAGTCGCTGCGCACACCCCAACTTTGGAAGGCCATATCTCCCTCGATACTTGTCTGATTCCGGCGAAACAACTTCCACCGGATTCAGCAACTCGTCAACTTTACGGAGCATTCCTCCATTTTAGGATCCGAGCAATTGTCAAGTCGCCAGATCCGCCGGAGCGGAGTTTTCACTTTCTGGCGGCTCGTCGGCGCCTCCCGGCGCCGCACTTGGGCATGCGGAGGGGCAATTTTTCAACATAGTCTTCCCTTTACTCGAAAGATACACCTCTCCTATGGTATTACTGGGAAGTACTATGATAAATTACCAAGTGGCTGGTTAATCGAGGGCCGAGTTATGGTGTCTGGTTACAGATTCAAGAAGTATATGAAGGTCATATTGTTTTCCAATGGTAGCAGAGCAGGCGTGCTCTGATACATCTCTGCGACAAGTCTGAATCTTGTTTCTAGTGTTAGGACAAAATTTGGCCTACATCAAAAGCTGAAAGAAGCACTGCTGGTCCAAAAAACTAGGCACATCTACCATTGGGAGTGAATCCATTGCAGACTGTTTCAAACTAAAAATATATGGCCATTGATACCGTGAATTCTCTAACGACATGAAAATGAATTTGCTGGAAGAGGGGACATAGGCCGATGATGTGGCCCAATAANCTTTCTGGTCGCCTCACGCTATGTGAGCAGGAATTTAGAGACAGTCAGTTTGCGAAGGGAATAACGTCGTTTTGCGTTATATTTTGAACATAGACATGATCACAACATTTATACGGCTAGTCATGAGCTTTCCAACGCACCAAACCGCGCGCGATTCGGCCAAGCGTAGCTCAAGTTATGCTTGCCGAAGCGCAGGTCTCACCCACCATAGAAACGCCTAACGCCTCCATGGCGCGCACACGCCGTGGCGCCTTCCTTCACGTGCGAAGCGCCTTTCCCAAGGCGCAGGTCCACTTGCACGTGGTGTAGGGGTCCCTTGCACTGTTTCCACACACCCTACCCACTTTTGGGTCGAGTTTGGTGATGGGGTGTGACGAGGTTCGAAACCTGTCCGCGGACCTGCAGTCAGAATTTTGACTAAGTCCCTGAGTAACAAAACGTAATACTGGGTTTCGGACGCCGAGCCATGATTTTGGCTAAGTCCCCCAGTAACAACCCGCACTACTGGATCCGGTGGATGATCCACCTGATCAGGTGGATCATCCACCGGACGCCTCGGCAGGTCTTCCGGAGCAATTTCTCCAGATGGTATTTTTGTTACTCAATCCGGTCGATTATNCTCCCTCGATACTTGTCCGATTCCGGCGAAACAACTTCCACCGGATTCAGCAACTCGTCAACTTTACGGAGCATTCCTCCATTTTAGGATCCGAGCAATTGTCAAGTCGCCAGATCCGCCGGAGCGGAGTTTTCACTTTCTGGCGGCTCGTCGGCGCCTCCCGGCGCCGCACTTGGGCATGCGGAGGGGCAATTTTTCAACATAGTCTTCCCTTTACTCGAAAGATACACCTCTCCTATGGTATTACTGGGAAGTACTATGATAAATTACCAAGTGGCTGGTTAATCGAGGGCCGAGTTATGGTGTCTGGTTACAGATTCAAGAAGTATATGAAGGTCATATTGTTTTCCAATGGTAGCAGAGCAGGCGTGCTCTGATACATCTCTGCGACAAGTCTGAATCTTGTTTCTAGTGTTAGGACAAAATTTGGCCTACATCAAAAGCTGAAAGAAGCACTGCTGGTCCAAAAAACTAGGCACATCTACCATTGGGAGTGAATCCATTGCAGACTGTTTCAAACTAAAAATATATGGCCATTGATACCGTGAATTCTCTAACGACATGAAAATGAATTTGCTGGAAGAGGGGACATAGGCCGATGATGTGGCCCAATAACTCAATCGAATGGTGACCAAAGTCGCACGAAAAGAGTTTTCCATATCAACGCTTTTCTTGTAAAACCTGGAGAAAATTTTGAAGATGTCACCATGCTCCTCCAGGTGCGATTGTACACTAGGATGTCATTAAGATACATGAATACAAATTTATTGAGATTCGGCTGAAAATGTTGTTCATGGCTGCACTTATGGTTGTAGGGACATGTGTGTCCAAACGGCATAGTTGTGAACTCAAAGTTCTACTATCCTGCGCGGAACACTGTCTTCTTGATGTCCTTACTGGATACACGGATCTGATGATAGCCGGTGCATAGGTCGATTTGGTGAACAATCTCGCCTCGCAGAGTCGTTCATTTTTTTTTTTTTCTTTTTTCTCCTTTTGATCGCAAAAGGGCACAATGGTTCTTGGTGGCTATGTTGTTAAATGCCTTGTTGGCCATGTACATCCACATCTCACCAGTTTTCTTTTTCATGAAAGGTAGGAGTGTGGCATATGATGACATGTATGGCCTGATGAACCCCTGACCAAGCATCTCGTCCAGCAGCTTGTCCAGCTTGTGGTCGCTTTCCCAAAATATGTGATGTCTATGAACTTCATGACTCGAGATGACCAAAATCCCAATTAGTGCTTCAACCACTACCGGCATTAACAGAGCCATTATCAGACAGCTCCATGGTCTTTGTGATGATTTTTCCTGTTACACCAAATGGGTTTGAAGCAACTATTATGGATGAATTGAGGTTTACTAGCAGATCTTGGTGGGGGATGATGACTCGCTATGACAGTCCGATCTTGCTATTAAGGCTGCACACGGATCCTGGGCTCCACGGTACCCTACCCATGAATCCAAATCCAGATCCGGATTTGCGGTTTTGGATCCAGGATTGTGGATCCGGCTTTTATCTGCGGATCCTAATCCAGATCCTAGGGTAGAGGGAAAGGGGGTTGGGGTAAGAAAACCTAACTAGACGTCTGGCTCAATTCATCCGCGTAGCAAACTCATTTGCACATTCAAAATCGAACAGCTCAACATGCGCGGCATACTTTTGACCGGCAAGAGTTTTCGCAACACGACCGCGTGGTTGGCACATGAATCATGCGTGTCAACCACATGCAAAGATCCTTAGCAGCCGGGTGGGGTCCGATGTCGCCCACCTCACGAAGAAGGAAGATGGAGACCTGGACCTGTGGCACCGCCGCTTGTGTCACATCGCTCCCTCAACCATGAGGGACATGGCAAAGAAGGAAGTAAGGGGCCTTGAGGTCAAGGGCCTCGACGCAGCCAAGAATGCCGTGTGCGAGCCGTGTTTTGTCGGCAAGGCGACATGGCAGCCGTTTGATGGAAAATGGACATGTGCATCGGCGAAGTTGGAGGTGTTTCACACTGACATGTGTGGACCACTCGAGAGCTCCATCGGGGGCGCTCGCTACTTTGTGACTTTTTTATCGATGATCACAGCTGCAAGCTTTACATCTACATCATCAAGAGGAAGAGCGACGTCCTGTTGTGCATGTAGGAGTTTGTGGCACCAGTGGAGCGGCAAACAGAGTTGAAGGTGAAGGCGTTCTGGAGCGACAACGGCGGCGAGTACGAGGGCTACTCGGCATCGATGAAGAGCAAGGGGGTCGCATTGGAGAAAGCTATGCCACATTCTCCACAGCAGAACGGCATCGCCGAGAGGAAAACCGCACCATCCTCAATATGGTCCGGTCCATGTTGAGCGACACCGGCCTCGCGCAGCGGTACTTGGGCGAGGCGGCACGGACAGCGGCGTACATCATGAACCTGATGCCGACAAAGCCGCTAAAATATGCAGAGTCCAAGGTGCGGAAGAAGCCACAAGAGGTGTGGAGTGGGAGGAAGCCAACTGTGGCTTACTTCCGTACGTTTGGCTATGTTGCACATGCTGTTGTGCACGCACGGGAGGGGCGGGGCAAGATGGACCCGCGGACTCATCGGTGCATCTTCATCGGGTACGAGAGCGGGAGCAAGGCGTACCGGCTCTTTGACCCACAGAGGCAACAAATTGTGAAGAGTCACGAAGTCACGTTCGACGAGGACAGCCATTGGACGGACAAGGCTACGGGTCTCTCCAAGTGTGGACAGTGGCTGCCACTCCTTGAGGGGGAGACACCGGAGGATGTAAAAGAGGGTGACGCCTGAGCAGCTCCAAGCGGTGAGAACCATCCTGGGGATGGGGGAGCGGCTGAGTTACATTCATCCACGTCAGACAATGAGTCCAAAGCGCTTGTAGCAGTGGAGCTGAATGAGGAAGCGAGGAGTGAGCCCGCATCTCCAAGGTCCCCGAGAGAGGGGGAGCAGGCCAGCGGTACGAGTGGCGCCGCGAGAGGGCAGCAACAGCAGTAGGAGCAGAAGCAGCAGCAGCAATCTCAACAACAACAGCCCCAGAGAAGTGGACGGGCAAGGAGGACGACAAAACGGTATGATGTTGTGGAGGGTATCTGGAATGGGTTTGCTCGAGCATTCTTTGTACAAGAGGAGCCCAAGACCGTCAAGGAGGCGTTACAGTGGAAGGATGGGGCTGAGTGGGAGGGAGCTATGAAATCTGAGCTCGCCTCCCATGAAGAGAATGGCACTTGGCAGCTGATTGACAGGCCAGAGGGCGCGCAAATCATTAGCTCCAAGTGGATCTTCAAGAAGAAGCTCACCAAGGAGGGAAAGGTGGAGCGGTACAAGGCGCGGCTGGTTGCGAAGGGGTACGCCTAGTGGAAGGGTGAACACTACGATGAGACCTTCACAACGGTGGCAAAGTTCACCTCCATCCTCTCCATCCTCTCTGTGGTCGTGGTGCGTAGCTACAAAGTTCACCAAATAGATGTGAAAGCCGCATTCCTCAACAGCGACCTGGACAAGGAGGTCCTCATGGAGGTGCCGGAGGGGGTGGACGCGCCGTCGGAGAAGGTGTACCGGCTTTGCAAGGCGCTCTACTGGCTGAAGCAAGCGCCACTCATGTGTTACCTGAAAATGGATGGCTTCATGGCCGAGCTTGGCTTCAAGCGCTGCGAAGCGGATCAGAACGTGTACGTGAGGAAGCAGACGGGGTTGTACCAGATTTTTGGTCCTTTTCGTGGACGACCTCATCCTAGTGTCATCAGACATGGAGGAGTTGGTGAGCTTGAAGCGACAGCTGGGCGGTCGGTTCAAAATGACTGACATGGGTGAGCACGAGTACTACCTCGGCGTCGCCATCAAGAGGGACTACAAGGCGTGCACGCTGGAGATGGGGTGGGCAAAGTACATGCAAGAGGTGCTCAGCCACTACAACATAGAGGAGTGCAATCCTATCGGCACACCCATGACCACCACATGTGAGCTGAGCTCAAGCATGGGGCCGAGCACGGATGAGGAGAAGGAGGAGATGGAAAGTGTGCCATACCAGTCTGCTGTGGGGAGCATCATGTATGCCATGGTGGTGACGCGGCCCGACCTGGCCTTTGCAGAGGGCCAAGTGAGCCGCTATGCTGACCCGGGGCTGCTGCATTGGCAAGCGGTGAAACGGATCCTCCGCTATCTCAAGGAAAAAAAACAGTCACGGCTCGTGTTTGGAGGTGGAGCGCGTGATGAATCCCTCGAGTTGGTCGGCTACTCCGATGCGGACTGGGCTGGTGATGTGGATGAAAGAAAATCAACGTTGGGGTGCGTGTTTGTGCTTGGTGGTGCAGGAGTTTTGTGGGCAAGCAGGAAGCATGGCTGTGTGTCACTGTCTAGCACCGAAGCAGAGTACATCGCGTTCGCAGAAGCTGCAAAGGAGGCGGTGTGGCTGCGGCGGCTGGTAAAGGAGATTGGGGTGCCACAAAAGAAGCCGATGGTACTCAATGTGGACAGCATGAGTGCCATCAGCCTCACCCGGAACCCCTTTTTGCACAGGAGGACCAAGCACATTGAGATCCGGCATCATTACGCGCGGAACTTGGTGGCAAAGGCAGATGCGGCTATTGTACATTGTGGCACTAAGCACATGCTCGCCGACGCCATGACTAAGGCACAGCCCAAGGACAGGAAAAAAGCAAGCTGCATGGAGCTCGGTCTACGCTGTGATATTTTAAATGCTACAGGTTCGAAGGACAGGGCATCAAGGCTGTGGTGCAAGGGGGAGATTGTTGACCTGGTGTCCCCCTTGCTATGAGTGCCGTTGATCGTACTCCCTGGTTCGACCACTCAGGAGTGGATGAAAACCTGATTTAACTTAAGATTTAGATTCCGAGGATGTTTCCATGCGAGATCAAGCTTTGAATCTCTCGATTTGAGTGAGTATGCAGAAAGCTAGCCCTACCCAAAGTTTGGACGGTGCGGCGGATGGAATCTTGTATCCGTCCGTGGCGACGGGATACTCCACTGCCGGTGGCCCATGTTCAGCTCCGACTGGCTCCATAGACCCCAAGGCGCTAGAGGAAGCAACCAGGGAGATACCCGGGACCAGGGCGAGCCACCCTTTGACTCTTGAATCAAGAAAGGTGCTCCGACGAGCCGTCGTCGGCTCGTCTCGGCGACGGCTCGCGTCGGCGGCCGCCAAAGGCAGCTCCACCAAGGGTTGCTTTGATGGGCGTGGCAGGGGCTCTACTGCTCCAATTTGGGCGTGCTTGGATGCGTTGGAAAGCTTAGATCACAGGCTATAAGAATATGATGTAAAATCACTATCCCAAATAAAAAAAACGTGTTTTGCTTCATTTCTACTGAATGCGACGTGTTCTGTCCACTCACATCCGTGATCCTTGTAATCCACACTCTTCACCAAAGGTGTCCATTGGCTGCCCAAAACATCGGTAGCGTGCATCAGTGAGAGCTAGGTATCCTTGAGGGTACCTCTTCATCCACTAGTGCCAACATGCTGTTCTTGGATGTGGAGGAGACGTGTCCTTGGAGATTTTAGGTTGCCTTGGTCTGCCTCATACTTTGTGAAGGTTATTTGGGAGAACTGCTATAGTTAGGGTACCACCATGGTGGCCGTTGGCCGTGCACTGGTGAGTTACCATCCTTGGTTTCATTCCAAGAGGTCGGGCTCGACCCCCGGGTGGAAGTGTGGCCTTGCTATGTGTGATGCCCAAGTGAGGTGTACACCAACCGGACAAAACACACTTGCTCTCCCCTTCCTTACTCTTGTCCTGGTGGTTTTTTCTTTGTACAAGAACTTTGCATGCATGGAGTGTTCCAGTTGTATGAATCTCCCCACCTTGTCTTGTGTTCCTCATGCACATAGCTAGCATATCCAAGACTAATGATATTACTAAGATATTGAAGCTTATGAAACTTAGCGCATCTTGCTTTCCTAATCATTGATGTCTCTTGAACCTGGTTGCTAGCTAGTCCATCAACGGAGTGGATAATGTCACCACGTCAGCAACAGAAAGGCTTGGAAAATTCCTAGTAGGTTCTCAGACCATTGAAGGTGCCACATATTCCTCATTATGTTTCTTGCTATTGTATACATGTGCTTGATTGTTGCACCAGTTGTCATCGAAGTACACTCACTACTCAATACAAAAAATCCAATATTCCCAATTCAATGAATTGTTTTTTGTTCCTCACCTCATCCCACTGAACCATTGTCGTTCCCCTCAGTGCAACACAGATAATCAGCAACAAAGCCCGGAGTTCAACGCACGGTGGCCTACAAACATTATGACAGAAATGCCTACGTGCAAAGTTTAGGGACTTGTGAATGTCAGCAACGTAAGTACGAGCTTGGGTTTGAGCCGTTTTATATGCATAGTTGGGTCTTGGACATTGAGTAGAGTTATGCGTGTGACGGCGCGTGTTAATGGGCTGCTTTGAGAAACTTTACCAAGAAGTCAGGGGATTTTCAGGATATCAACGTGCATCTTTACCAATGTTTTGCACTGTCGAGAAGTCAATTGAAGAGTATTGAAATACTGGTACGGTTCGTGATAGTTTTTCTGACACTTCTAGAAAGTGGTTGAACATGACAGAACCTTCTGGAATAAAACTGTGAAGGTCAGACCAGTCGGCCAAAACACCCTCGGCCAAATGGCATAAAAATCCAGAGGTTGACGCACGTGGGCCATGAATGTAAGGACAGAAATGCACACACGCATAATTCAACGACTCGTCTACGTCTAGGATGTAACATGTTGCAAATGATTTTTAGAATGAATGGATGACATCTAATGACATGAAAAATTGATGCGAGGTGTTTTTTCCCTAATGTACACGAATCCCTAAACTCCGTGAGTAGGCAGTTCTGTCCTTACACTTTTGGCCCACCGTGCATTGACCTCAGGAATTTTACGCCAATCAGCCGAGGGTATTTCTGCCGCCTGTCCTGAATTCTGTGTTACACAGAATTCAGGACAGGTGGCAGAAATATCCTCGGTCGCAGAAGGTTCTGAAAAATTTGACCACGTTCTAGAATGGTCGACAAAAGTATCAAGAACCGTTTCGATGTTTCGATACTGATTGGTCCACTTCTTGACGGTGCTAGACTTTTCAAAAACCGGACCTCAGTATTCGCAAAGCCCCCCAACTTCTTGATGGAGCTTCTAGAAGCAGCCACTCACAATGCGACCTGGCACGCGTCGCTCGGCTCGAGAGCCAAAAAATTCAACATATGCCTCATTGTGATTCTCATCTTTATGCATATGTGCTAAACTTGTTCAACACTGGTCATCAAAGTACACTTACTGATTCATACCAATCATTCATTTCTCCCAATGCCTTGAATCATCTATTCCTCCGCACCTCATCCCTGTGAACCACGTATGTTCCGCTCAGCATAACACTTGGTATCAGAGTGTAACAGCGCTGGAGGGGCAACCGACGCATTAACTACCAAGCAAAAACCTTCTACAAGCTTTCAGTGCATCTTCACCATTCAGAATATTGCATACCTCGTGAAAAAACAGTGAATGGAGCGAGCGCACCCGAATACGAGCAGCAGTAACCGGCGACAACTCAGGCGATGGAGGATCAGTTGCATGCGAACAATGATGCTCTTCAGATAAACCAGGCATTAACGGCAGCTTTTGCGGTGAATTGCACAGCACCAACAAACCCAACGGCCAACTCGGTGATCGATCCCTCAGCCTCAACACATCCTTTGCCCTCGCATTGCCCGCCGGGAAAACACCTGGCACAATGGGAGGCACAGGCAGACAAGTTTGCATCAATGAATATTTGTACCAGAAGTTGTTGGGACTTGACAGCCTAAACACCCATCTGTTCCAACCACTCAACATGGCAATGGAGGAGCTTCGGAATTCCCATGCATGTGAAGCAGTGATCACCGAGAGGAATATTCAACTCTCAAGTGAACCCCAAATTTTACCCATACTCCCTCAGTCATTCGATCCAGCAAACCCAAAAGGACCGACGGTCATGATGTGGCTGACAAGTTTGGAGGTGTACTTCACCACTACCGGGGTCAACAACAACAAGAAAAACACTGACCTCGCGGCCTCGCTTATGTGTGGCATAGCTTTAAATAGGTGGTCCGATGTAAAGACGATCCAACGACAGCATGAGACAGGCATAGCTGGATCAACGGCTCACGCGACCGCTCTCACATTGTCGGCGACAGGCATTCTACCTCTCAAGTAGATTAATCTGATGTGGCATGACTCCTTAATCCCACCAGAAACCTAGAACGACTCCATGCAAGCTACAATCGTCCACTTTGGAAATATGAATGAGAAATTCGATGCATGGTACGGGCTTCAACACCTGTGTCAGCAGTCCATCATGGTAGAGTACACATGACGATTTTGCAAAGTTATCACCGGTAGCGACCTCACGCCCGATGAAATTTCTTTTTACTAGAACAACGGCCTCAAACAAGAAAAAGAATGGCCGGTAAATTTCTTTCGACAAGCAATTGCTGGAATCCAAGACAACCTTCTGTAAATGATCGTAGCACGTGATTGCATCGACAACACTGACTAAAATACTCAGATACATGATTTCAACAGCTGACGACACCAATGACACAAATGTTATTGTGGCAGAGGAAAGTCACAGTTGGTGGACACCTTGTTCCGGATGGAGATTGAAGGCGTTGATCAATGTGATCAATGGTTCTTCTACACTTGTGTGAAGCCGAGACACATCTTGCATGACTGTTGGAAATGATATGAGCAGGCCAGAAAGGAGGGGGAAGCCGTAGAGAAAGAATGAGGAGTGGGGAAACGGTAGAGGAAAAAAGTAGACGGCGTGGCTCCTATCTGGTCGAAAACATCTGCGCCGACCGCTTGTCCATCTGAGTAGCTCAGATCGCAGCAGATGAAGGTTCCCGAGACTACAAATGTTGTCGAGGGGTACGAGGAAAACCAACTGGCGATACGTCTACAAGTACAACCGAGAGGTTGTAGAACTCCCAAAATGGTACCGGCACAACTGGATGAAGAAGCTTCTCAGAGTTTTATAAGCAACAACATGGTTCAGAAGCTAGGTTTGCAGACCAAACCAGGGGTTTTGCAAAGGAAAAACATCGATGAACGACTGCAAATCCCAAAACTTTGTGATCCTCTCCAACTGCAAATCGGACATCTGCACAACATAACGGTTTAAAGAACTTGCCCAATGACTGAAGACAAAATTATCCTCCGGCAAGATTTCTTGTACCGACACAATCTGCAGGTGGGCTGGAGTACCGGATTGGTCTACGTTAGTGTTGATGACACAAAATGAAATCTGCCTCTGGT
The DNA here is from genome assembly GCA_023375785.1 of Penium margaritaceum. Taxonomy (NCBI): domain Eukaryota; kingdom Viridiplantae; phylum Streptophyta; class Zygnematophyceae; order Desmidiales; family Peniaceae; genus Penium; species Penium margaritaceum. The sequence goes on from SZWC01001909.1 coordinate 21,776, forward strand.
CAAGCAACCCACGACAAAGCAGCGGTTATTGGAAGCAGTAGAGGTGGAAGACACTGAGGGAGTTTTAGCAGCCACAAAATACCAGCCGTTATCATTGAAAGTGGCCAAGAGATATCTACGATGTGGAGATCAAGCGGGGCTAGTCCACATGGAGATAGGGGAAGTTGAAGAAGTCATTGCAGCCAAGGCAACCACATCGGCCTCAACAAAAAAAAATGTTCGCAGCCGTTCCGAAGGAGTTTGCACCACTTGTCGAGGAGTTGGAAGGGGTTTTTCCCGAGGAATTACCCTGAGAGTTACCTCCAGAACAAAATCCCGACCACCAGATAGACAAGATGGGTCGCAGAACAACGGTAAAAGGGATCTATTGGACGAGAAACCATGAGCTGACTGAACTTAAGAAGCACCTGGACGAGATGTAGAGTGAGGGGTTCATCAGACCCTCCACTTCACCTTCCACGACACCCGTACGTTTTGTGAAAAAGAAACCCGGGGAGATGCAGATGTGTGATGACTACTGATCACTGGACGGCATTACCATATTTTCTGGCATACTCGAGGCCTCAACCAAGTTTCAAGGGCATCTGGAGCACTTTCCATTTTCCGGAATTTCAGATCACAGGTCGAGCTCAACCTTGCTCAACTGCAGACATGAGGAGGAGGAGGAGGAGTGAGCGAACAAGCCTGCGAGCAAAGGGCTGCTTTGCTCACACCTCGCGTGGTATTCCAAACATTCCACGCAAGCGTGGCTTCTCCCTCTCGGCGCATTGCGTGTGAAGCATGCTATCCGCCCAGGGGTCTTTTCGCAAGACGGCTCCCGATAGGGTGCGAGGTCAACACCGGCAGCAGTTCCGTTGACTGCGACCATGCGACGGTCATAGTACCACAGTGGCGTGCGCATCAGGGCGACTACACCCACTGCTGGGAGGCATCGAGCTAACATGGTGGCTCGTTGAGAGACAAGACGGACCATCGATCTGGACGATTGATGGCCCAGCACTTCTTGCACTAGGAACTAGGTGGAAGTAGAGCACCGGGGTCAGGTGCAAGGAGAGTACCAGGTCTAGGACCAAGTAGCTTATTGTAGCAAGCTAGGAGAGCAGTAGGTAAGGGCCAGGAGTAGCCGGCTGAAGAGTATAAATACCCTGTACATTTCTCGGTGTAATTAACATATCATTTCTCATGATTTCTAGTTCTCGCTTCCAGACTATCTCCAATTCTATCTTTCTGCTGCGACTGTGCTCTCCACACATAAAGGCTTAATATCTAGAGAGCACACACTCTCGCATCTAGTATTAGAGCCAGAGCCACACATTAGACGGAAGCGCTGTCGGAGCTCTAAAGTCTTCAAGGAGCGAAGGCACAAAGTACGCCAGACAACGTTGAGGTTGATCGGGAGGGAGATTGTTGGAACAGACTTTGAAGCCAACGCAGGAGCCAAGCTTTGGAAATTACTTCTACATTTCCAGAGCTGCCACAAAGCCTACCGTTTGTGTATGGGAGACAAAGGATAAATCCACGCACTTTGAAGATGTCAGACTTTCATCACGGACTGTCAAATCACATTTGATTTTTTTATTTTTATTGCTGCTAAGAAGTTGCCAATTGTTTTTTGAGATCTCCACAATCAAAGAGAACCATGTGAGCTATGGAGCAGGCCCTACAGCAGATCGTAGAGCAGCTAGGATTCCTCAAGATGGGAAATGAGCGGCTCAATCGGCAGATGAATGACTTGAGGGATGGGACTGACGCTGGACAGGTTCGGACGGCCCCGTCAAAGAGTCCGCCAAGACCAAAGCCAAAGGCTCCAGAACCATTCAATCCCTTAATTAAGGGTGCAAGCGTAGGAACCTTTCTTTGTGTCACCCTCCATAGGAAGATTCTGTGCGTATATCACTTATGGTGCCACTGCTATGCGAGGCAACATTGGAGTGATAGAGGCAGCTGAATGTACTGACCACTTGAGGTGGAGGTGAGTACTCAGCTATACAACATGTTGTGTTGTGGCAGCCAGGCCCGGGACTAGCTGAAGCGGGTGTGCAGACGACATGGGAATACTTTGAGCAAGCAGTCAGAGATCGGTTTGATCTCGTAAATGCTTCCATGGTCCTACGCAACAAGCTAAAGTAGTTGAAGCAGATCGGCTCAGTCCATGATTACACCCGGAGATTGACAACATGAACGAGCCGGAGATGGCGGACAAGTACCATGCTGTTTTGAAGGTAGAGATTCAGCGCACACTTGTACTGAGTGGAATCACGAAGTTCCAGGTGGTGGTGGCCACTACTGAGCGCGTTGACACGCTATGGTACCATTGAGGAGGTTTTCATGAGAAGCAGGAGAATTTCCAGTGTAGAGCACTGTACCAAAAAGATAACCCTTTGGAAATCGACACAATGCAAGGAGGCCAGCAGCAGGGCAAGCCGTGTGGTGAGAATTGTTGGATCTGTGGGAAGCCTGGATACCACAAGAAAGACTACAAGAAGAAGCACCAGGAAAACAACAACCAACAGTGACTGGTGGATGGCCAACCGCTGGGAAAGCTTCATCCGCATCAGCGAACACTAGTCCCAAAACTAGGGAGCTGCCAAGTGCATTTCTGTGGAGCGAAGGGAGTGTAAGCATTTATGAAATCATCTTGGAAAGCCAAACTTTTATCGGTTGGTTTTGCGGATGGCGAGGGGCACTAGAATCGTCAGCAGATGAAAGCATTGGTGGATTGCAGCGCGTCACACTCATTTTCCAGTGACGAACTCACAAAAAGGTTGAGGTTTGTACGGTTACCTGGGACGCCAACGAAGGCCAAGTTGGTGCAAGGGGAGCTGGAGTGCAGATTGCCTTTAAAGCCTTTGAGGGTTTGTCTGCAAAAGCTGTCGTGCGAGGTAAACCTTTGCACGTGTCCGATGGATACCTAAGACACCATTTTGGGACGTGGCTAGATGCACCGATAGAATCCTGCTGGGGATTGAGTTCGTAGCCAAGTGGAAGTGAAGAAATATAGAGAGAAGATTGTTTTGCCGGGCCGAGGAAAAGGGCTCTAAGGCAAGCAAAGTGCTGTAGTTGAGCTATGTGCAGCTGAAGCGCTGTCAGCGAAAGGGGGACCAGGTGTACCTTGTGTGGTTGTGGCTGAAGGAAATATCTGAAGAGGTGGAAGTGTTGGCAGTAGAGGCAATACAATAAGAGGGAGAGCAGAATAAAACGCCAATAGCAGAGCTATCGGAAGGCGTTCCCGGAGTATTGGATAACTACGGTGACGTGTTTCCTGCTAAGCTGCCAAAGGATTTACCATCGAAGCAGGACATTTACCACAAGATTGAGCTCGTGCCGGGAAAAATTCCAACGATGTACTGCATGAGCGACAATGAGCTTAATGAGGTAAAGCAGCAATTGGAGAAGCAAATGGAGCAGGGGTTCATAAGGCTGTCAGTGTCGCCATATGCCGCACAAGTCTCTTTGTGAAGAAGAAGACAAGGGAGCTGCAGATGTGTGTGGACTATCACACACTAAAAAAGTATGGATCAAGGACCGGTACCCACTGCCAATGTTCGAGGAGTTGTTTGACCAGTTGAGGGGAGCTCAATACTTCAACAAGATTTACTTGCACTCAGGACACCATCAGCTCCGAATTGCAGAGCCGGATGTGGAGGAGATGGTGTTTTGGACGCGGTACGGCCATTTTGAGTACCTCGTGATGTCGCTTGGACTGACCAATGCTCCAGCAATGTTCATGAATCTCATGAACAAGATCTTCCATCCTCACTTGGACGAGGTCGTGGTTGTATTCCTGGATGACATCCTCGCCTACTCTCGATCTGTTGAAGAGCACCGGCAACATATTCTCCAGGTATTGGATGTTCTCCGGAGAGAGAAGTTGTTCGATAAGCCCTCCAAGTATGAGTTTGTGAAAATGGAGGTAAAGTTCCTTGGACATATCATGAGGGATAAGGGTCTTCGCATGAATAAAAAAAATGGAAGCAGTGAACCAGTGGCCGACACCAAAGTGTGTGCATGAAATCCAGGTCTTCCTGGGATTTGTCAATTACTACCTGAAGTTCATCCGGGGATAGAGAAGGGTGCACCACTGGACCAGCTGCTAAGAAAGGATCACTAGTGGGCATGGTATGAGAAGGAATAGATGAACTTTGAGGAGCTCAAGTTTGCAATGTGTGACACTCCAAATCTGCTGCATCCGGATTCATCTAAGGACTAAATAATGGTGATGGACGCAAGCGACTATGCCATCGGGACAATGATAATGCAAGATCATGAAAAGGGGCCATAACCGATTGCGTATGCGACTCGTAAGCTGTGAGGTGCGGAGCTGAAATACACAATCCACGAGAAGGAGATGCTCGCAATGATCCATGCCTTCAAGCACTGAAGGTGCTATCTTGACTCACGGTACTACGTGATCTTCATGAATCATTACGTCCTGAATTACCTGAAAACACAACCAAACCTCCGTCACTGACAATCTTCCTGGATGGAATTCTTGGAAGGAAGTTGTGACTACGAGATCCAGTATAAGCTTGGGGAAGTGAGTCTGGTAGATCCTCTGTCGAGGAGGCCAAACTTGAGCCTCGAAGCCATCTCGAGGCTAATGGGATCTCCAGTCATGCATATCCTGTTCAAGCACGACTATGGCATGGACGTTGAGTTCATGGGTTGTGCACTGAAAGAGGCCACGTGGGATGGCATAGTTGCAAAGGGAATAGGAGCAGAAGATTTTAGTGCCGGATTATACGCCATTTAAGTGGTTGTTGCTTCAGGAGGCGCATGATGTCAAAAAGTGTCCCTGCCATGTATGCCGTTTTCCGTTTCCTGGTTCGACCACCAGAAAGTGGTTGCATGTCAGATCTGAATGCAGATTTGGACTCCCTGGATTTTTCCATGTGGTTTTGAGCTTTCAGTTGCTCAATTTGGTTGAGAATTCAGAAAGTTTCCCCATCCGAATTTTTGGTGGTAGGTGGGTGGAATCTGGGTGTCCGTCATTGGTGACGGGACAATTCCACCACCAGTGGTCCGAGTTCGACCTCAATGAGCTCCAAAGGCATGTGTGCCATAAAGGAAGGGATGTAGATGGTCTCCTGGACCAGGGAGAGCCTCCCCCCATGTTGGAGTAAGAGGAAGGGCGCTTCGACATGCCACCGTCGAAGCGCCTCCCGTCACTCCCATTCATGGGCATAGTGGACGGCTCCACCAGGGATTACTTCCACGGCCGTAGCAGCGGCTCTACTACTCCTTTTGGGTGTTCTTAGATGCATTGGAAAGCTCAGATCACAGGCTATCACCAAAATAACAAACCATGAACGGTCTTCAGCCTTTTTCAGTTTTCGCAACCCGCATTCTGCCAGAATTCTGCTCCCTTGGTGTTGTGGCGACCCAAAGGACACCTTCCTTGAAAGTCTCTTTGCGCTAAGCAGTCGTGGATACTTGTGGCGGATCAGAGCATGCCAAGAAAGAATTCCTGACAAAGGGATATGGACCCACAGCCCTGATCTGCCTGCCAAGACGTTCACGGATTCCGCAACGCACGCATTTGTCACTCCAGGGGACTTCGCCGTTGTAGTTTGAGACTATCTATAGCAGAAGTTCAACATGGCGCGGAAGACAGAGTCCTCATCCATCCAGAAGTACATAGGCGGTCCTGGATTTGGGCTGTGGAGGTGGTTTTTTGAGATTCACCTCGCGCACAATGGACTGCTGGAGATTATGAAGGGCACCGAGGTTCAAGGTACGAGGGCAACGGACAAGGAGAAGACGGCCTTTGCTGAGAAGAACACAAAGGCGCTGATGCTCGTATTGTCAGTGCTGCATGAATCTCAATACGGCTGTATCCATGGCTGTACTTTGGCAACAGATGTGTGGAATAAGCCTTGTTCTATCCACCAATCAACATCCCTAGCCAACAAGATCTTTGCAATGAAGCGCCTCTTGACGGTGAGGATCGAGGAGGGTGAGGACATCATTTCTGCCATGCAGGAGATCGAGTCTCTTGCTTCACAATACAATGATGTGGGGTGGAAGATTTATACGAAGATGCAGGCGATGGTGCTCCTCATGGCTCTACATGACAGTTTGAGTCCTCTCATCACCGTATTAGGAGGTTGGGATGAGAATAAACATACCCACAGCGCAGTCGCCGAGTACATCCGCAATGAGGTGCACCGTTGCAGCGGTGGAAAGACCTCGTCATCCTCAACTGCCCTGGTCACCAACACACAGGATGGCAGCAGCAGCGACAAGCAAGGCGGCAGTAAGAAAAGTGGCATGAAGGGTGCCAAGAAGGGTGCATGCCATAATTGTGGCAAGGAGGGCCATTGGGCCAAGGAGTGTCCTGAGGAGGCGCAGGCTGGCGGCAAGGGTGCCAAAGGCAAGAAGGGGCTCCTCAATGGCACGAAGAACCACAACATGAAGGGTGCCAACCGGCTGTGCCTTGACTGAGGTGTGGAAGAGCATACCCAAATTGAGAAGGTGGGGTTCATCAACTACACCAAGTCTACCAAGTCCATGGTGGTCGCCAGCGACAAGGTCGAACGTGCGGCCGGCCAAGGTGATGTGGACGTGGAGGTGGTGGTTGGTGGTAAAAAGGTGCAGCATGTTATCCAAAACGTGTAACATGTCCCAGACCTGGCTGACATTTTGAGTGTAATCCGCTTGACAGACAAGGGGTACAAAGTGCTCTTTCAGAGGAAAGGTGCAGTTGTGCGGATGGAAAGCGGGAGCAAGGTCATGCTCAAAGCGAAGCGCAAGGAAGGTCTCTACATCATTGAGACAAAGATCATCCCCTCGGCAGCAGACACACCTGCACGCATCGTCAACCTCGCAACAGGCAAGCGAGTAGAACCACAGCTGTGGCATTGGTGACTGGGGCACTCGTCGCCCGTAGTCGTGCAGGAGAGGGCAAAGTGTGACATAGTTTGCGGCCTCAACATCACCGGTGCAGTAGACGCAACAGCAAATCCTGCAGAGCACAAGTGCGAGCGTTGCATCATGGGCAAGGCAAAGCGCAAGCCATTTGAAGACGGACAGCTGTGGGCCGAGAACCTGCTCGAGGTCATGCACAATGATGTGTGTGGGCCGATCAAGACGCCATCCATTGAGGGCCTGAGGTACTTTGTCACCTTCATTGAAGATTTCAGTAGAAAACTCTCCGTCTACTTTCAGCGGAAAAGCAAGGTGCTAGACCAGCTCCAGAAGTATGTTGCAGCAGTGGAGAGGCAGTCTGGCCATAAGGTCAGAGCGTTACGTAGCGACAATGGCGGCGAGTACGAGGGCTATGGAGGGTGGCTGAAGGAGCACGGGATTGAGTGGCAGCCAACCACTCCATACATGCCTCAATCTAATGGTGTGGCAGAGCTTGCAAATCAGACGCTACTCACGATGGTGCGGATGATGCTCCTGGACGCTAAACTGCCACGGAGCCTGTGGGTCGAGGCCGTGAGCACGGCGTGTTACATCACCAACCTCACCCCAATGGCAGTGCTAAAGGGGAAGGGCAGCCGGAAGACGCTGCAGGAGGTGTGGGCGCAAACCAAGCGTGGTGCACNAGTACGAGGGCTATGGAGGGTGGCTGAAGGAGCACGGGATTGAGTGGCAGCCAACCACTCCATACATGCCTCAATCTAATGGTGTGGCAGAGCTTGCAAATCAGACGCTACTCACGATGGTGCGGATGATGCTCCTGGACGCTAAACTGCCACGGAGCCTGTGGGTCGAGGCCGTGAGCACGGCGTGTTACATCACCAACCTCACCCCAATGGCAGTGCTAAAGGGGAAGGGCAGCCGGAAGACGCTGCAGGAGGTGTGGGCGCAAACCAAGCGTGGTGCACCTGCAGGCATTTGGGTGCAAGGCACACGTGTTGGTGCAGGCCACACAAAGAAAAGACTCCAAACTGGACCTGTGCGCAAAGGCGTACACATACGTCGGGTACGAGAGTGCGCTCAAGTCATACTGCCTCTTTGATCCACCAACGCAGGACGTCATCACCACCCGCGCCGTCACGTTTGATGAGCGGCAAAGCTACTATAGCAGCACCAACACCATTGACATAGCGTACTCACCAAAGAAGGGGGAGTGATTCCAACTCTTTGAACGTGAGGAGGAGTCATCGGCTGCAGAGGTCAATACCGGATCTTCGGAGAACGACGATGCTGGAGCGTAGCAGGGCAATGCAGCAGGTGCGGGTGCCACTAGAGCGTAGGACGCAGCAGCCGACACAGGGGAGTCCACGGCCGAGGACAACGTTACAGCAGGGCAACAGTAGGATCAGCAGCCAGCGTCGCCAAGGGTTCCACGTAGCACTCGAAGGCAGCGGAATGCGGCAATGTGGTTCGACGTAAGCACGGGCCGTTGGGTCGGCATGGCTCCGTGCATGATGGCAGCCGCAATGGAGCCAAAAACCATGCAAGAGGCGCTTGCACAGCCTGACAGGCAGCAGTGGGGCAAAGCAATAAAATCTGAACTTGCGTCCTTTGCTGAGAACGGCATTTAGGAGCTGGTAGATTGGCCTGAGAGGGAAAAAGTGATGAGCTCCAAGTGGGTGTTCAAGGTGAAACTCACCAAGGACAGCAAGGTGGAGAAGTACAAGACACAGATGGTGGCAAAGGGGTACGCACAGCGGAAAGGAAAACACTATGACAAGATGTTTGCACCCGTTGTCAAGTTCACAAGCATCCGGACGATCCGTGTGGTGACAGCTGCAAAGGACATGGATATCCACCAAATGGATGTCAAAACGACATTCTTGAATGGCATCATCAACAAGGAGATCTACCTTGAGGTGCCGGAGGGGATGGATGTGCCAGGTGTGTAAGCTGCGGAAAGCATTCTACAGGCTGAAACAGGTGCCCAGGTGCTGGTACCAGCAGATGGATGGCTACATGGCGGAGCTCAGCTTCAAGCGGTTTGAGTCAGATCACAACGTATACGTGCGGTACCGCATAGGACTCTATTATATTGTCGTACTCTACGTGGACAATTTGATCCTATGTTCATCAGATCTGGCAGGTTTACAGCAGCTCGAGGAGCAACTGAGCAACAGATTTAAGACGAAGGACATGAGGGAGCTGGAGTACTACCTCAAGATGAGCATCATGCGTAACCGGAGGACGCGCACGCTTGAGCTGGGACAAGCCAAGTACGTGGTCGTGGTCCTGAAGAAGTACGGCATGGAGGACAACAAACCAGTGGGTAGTCCAGTCTCTACAAGCTTTGAGTTGAGTGCGGCGATGGCGCCGCAAACTAAATAGGAGAAGGAGGGCATAGCGGAGGTGCCCTACCAATCTGTGGTGGGCAACCTGATGTATGCCATAGTGGCGACTCGGCCAGACTTGGCCTATGTGGTGGATCAGGTAAGCAGGTACGTGGACAACCCTAGACCACTACACTGGACGGCGGTGAAGCACATCCTCTGGTACTTGCAGGCAACGTGGCACGCGTGCTTGAAGTGCGATGGAAAGGGGATGTTTGACCCTTTGCGGACCAGCCTGATGTATTTCATGGTCGCCACCATGGCACACATCAGGCTGGTCTGCTACACTAATGCTGACTATGCCGGCGATGTGGACAAGAGGAGGTCCAATTCTGGCTATGTTTTTTTCCTCGCAGGTGCAGCGGTTTCATGGTGAAGCAGGAAGTAGGACTGCGTCGCCACCTCCACGGTGGAGGTAGAGTACATCGCTCTCGCTGAGGTGGTCAAGGAAGCGGTATTACTCCGTAGATTGCTAGGGGTGTGCTGGGTGTGCTGTAGGAGGAGCCTACGGTGGTTCAGGAGGACAACACTGGCTCCAACACCCTGACCAACAACCCGATACAGCAAAGGTAGATGAAGCACATCGACATGCACTACCACTACGCACGCGATATGGTGGAGAAGGGACAGGTTGTGCTACAACACTACAGCACGAAGCACATGCTCACGGATTGCTTGACCAATGTATAGCCCCAGGATCGGCACGTCATCAACCTTCCAAGGCTTGGGTTGACAAGCTGTGAAGGGCTTGAAGGTGCAGGAGCGGACGAGCGAGAGTGAGCATGATGCATCCAGCATGAAAGGTGCACGGGGGAGATTGTCATAAAGTGCCCCTGCCATGTATGCCGTTTGCCGTTTTCCTGGTTCAACCACTTGAAAGTGGTTGTATATCTGATCTCATTGCAGATTCAGACTCCCTGAATTTTGCCATGCAGTTTCAAGCTTTCAGTTGCTCAATTTGGTTGAGAATTCAGAAAGCTAGTCCCATCCGAAGTTCGGGTGGTAGGTGGGTGGAATCTGGGTGTCTGTCATTGGTGAGAGGACAATTCCACCACCAGTGGTCCGATTTCGACCTCAATGAGCTCCAAAGGCATGTAGGCCATAAAGGAAGGGATGTGGATGGTCTCTTGGACCAGGGTGAGCCTCCCCCCACGTTGGAATAGCAGGAATGGCGCTTCGGCAGGCCACTGTGGAAGCGCCTCCCGTCACTCCCATTCGTGGGCATGGTGGACGACTCCACCATGGGTTACTTCCACGGCCGTAGCAGGGGCTCTACTGTTCCATGTTGGGCGTGCTTGGATGCGTTAGAAAGCTTAGATCACAGATTTTAAGAATCTGATATAATCTCAAAAACTAACCATTAACAGTCTTCAGCCTTTCTCAGTTTCCGCAACCTGCATTCTTCCAGAATTCTACTACCTTGGTATTGTGGTGACCCAAAGCACACACCTTCCTTGGAAGTCTCTTTGCACTAAGCAGCCGTGGATAATTTTGGCAGATCAGAGCATGCCAGGAAATTATTCTTGACACAGGATACCCACTACTCGGGTCACTTGGACCTTGACAAGACGCTCAAAACCTTAACACGCCAATACTAGTGGTCGTCCATGGCGACTGACTGCAAGAGGTTTGTAATCAGTTGCGATGTGTGCCAATACATCAAGATGCGGGTGACCAAGCCACCAAGAGAGCTGCAACCAATACCTATACCACAATGGTCATGGACACACATCTCGCTTGACTTCATCCGCGGGTTGCATTTGACGCAACAGGGCAACAACATGGTGTTGGTGGTGGTGGACCGGTTCTCTAATATGGCTCATTTCATCGCATGTCATGAGACCATCACAGCTCCTTGGACAGCTCAACTCCTCCTCATTCACGTCATCAAGCTACACGGAGTGCCACTTAGTGGTCTCAGATTGTGATCCACGCTTCAATTTGTGGTTGTGGAGAGATCTCATGGGGAAGCTGGACACGTAGTTGCAGCCGACCACTGCCTACCACCCACAGAGTGATGGGCAAACAGAGCACATGAACCAGACTTTGGAGCAGCTGTTGTGGAGCATGGTCACACCAGATGGAGAGGATTGGGAGGAGAAGCTCGGTGTGGCAGAGTTCACCTACAACTTAGTGGTGTCACGATCAACAGGGAAGTCACCATTTGAGGTGGTTTATGGCCACCAGCCACTAATCCTAGCCGTCCTTGCTACAGCAACATCGCTTTCGGGTGCAGCAGATTACTGATGGGTTTGCGACCACATGGGATGTGGTGTGGCAATGGCTATTGAAGGCACTGAAGCAACAGAAGCAGCAAGAAGATAAGCATTGATTTATGGTGGAGTTCTAAGTGGGTGATTAGGTGATGCTGATCTCTACAAACCTGCAACTGATCAGAGTTTGGGAGTCCCAAGCTAAAGCCACAATGGGTGGGTCCGTTCTGCATTTTGGAGAAGCGGTCGGCCATGTCCTACAAGCTCTAGCTACCAGCTCACTACACCATCTATCCTGTGTTCCACATCTCACTCTTTCATGCCTGTCAAGACCCCAATACCTTTTTTAAGGGTCGTTGGACAACTCCACCTCCTACTGTCCAGGTTGAAGACAGTGAGGAGTTTGAGGTGGAGACGATTCTGGCGGACGGCCAGAAGGGACGTCAGCGGGAGTTTCTGGTGTAGTGGAAAGGGTAACCGGCTGAGAACGACTCATGGGAGCCAGAGGCCAACTTCAAAGTCTGGGGTACCAACACTCTTCTCCAAGAGTATCTCATGCATGCCGGGACGTCGCATCTCTAACGAGGGAGGTGAATGTAACGAGGTGCCCACCTTTTTGTGGTATACTCGGGGCCTTTACCAAGTTTTAGGGACATCTGGAGCATTTTCTGTTTTCTGGAAATTCAGATCGCAGGTTGAGCTCGACTTTGCTCGACCGCAGATGCAAGGAGGAGGATGAGCAAGTAAGTGAGCCTTCGAGCAAAGGCTGCTTTTCTCACACCTCGTGTGGCATTCCGAACACTCCAGGCAAGGGTGGCTTCTTAATCTATCCGCCGAGGGATCCCCTTTTTGGAGGACGGCCCTCGACAGCACGCGCGGTTAACGGCGGCAGCAATTCAATTAACTAAAACCATGCAACAGTCGCAGCACCATGGTGGCGTGCGCATCAGGACGACCACACCCACCGCTGAGAGGCGTCAAGCTAACACGACGGCTCACCACGAGACAAGTCGGACTGTCAATCTAGAGGATTGACGGCCGAAAGCACCGGGTTGAGGTGCAAGGAGAGCACTAGGTTCAGGAGCAAGTAGCTTGTTGTAGAAAGCTAGGAGAGCAGTAGGCAAGGGCCAAGACCAGCCAGCCAAAGAGTACAGATACCTTGTATATTGCTCAGTGTAATTAACCTGTCATTTCTCAGGCTTTCCAATTCTGGTTTCTAGACTATCTCCAAGTCTATTTGTTCGGTGCCACTGTGCTATCCAGACATAAAGGCTTAATTTCCAGAGAGCACACACTCTCACAAACAAGAATTCTTGACTCTTCCACGAGAAGATGAACTTTTTTGCCAACAACGTGGGGCCCGAATCTTCCACAGAACCAACATATGTAGTGGCTATCATCATACGAGCACATCTGATAAGAAAAATATGAAGACAATATTCCGTACCCGATATAGGCACTTCGAGTTCATGGTCATGCCGTTTGGACTCACGAACGTCCCTGTAATATTCATGGTAGTAATGAACAATATTTTTTGCCCATGCCTCGATGACTTGTTTGTCATACATCTCGACGACATCTTGTTGTATGGCCACACCCCGGAGGAGCACAATGGACATCCCCAAAAAGTTCTTGAGATTCTACAAATATAGATTTTCTTAAGAAATGCAGGCCGGTGCACATGGAAGGTGCGACACTGATGGTCACGCTCCAGATCCATGCCAAGGAACAACCGTGATGGACTCAGGTCTTTCATCTTGTATGTGGACTGTAGCAGGTTCTTCACTGAATGGACATCTCCTGGACTAGGAGAGGCAACAAGCAAGTCGTCGACGTAGACTAGAATGGCCACAAGTGGCTCTGGGAGCAAACTCAAGAAGAGTGTGGGATCCACAATACTACGTGTGTAGCCACCTCTCTCAAGATTTGAGGAGATCTCCATGTTCCAGCAATGCGGTGACTGCTCGAGCCCATACATGACCTTTCGCAGCCGCCATACCTTGTTTGTGCCATGTGTGAATCCCGGTGGTTGGACCATGTACATCTCCTCATCTAGCTGACCTAGCATTGTTGACATCCATATATTCCAGTTTCCAATCATGCTGGGTGACAAGAATCACAAGCGCTTGGGCAGTAGTGTACCGCCGGACCGGGACGAAGCTCTCATCAAAGTCAACCCTAGGGATGTGAGAGGAATCTTTGGCTCTGAGGCAAGCCTTGTATCGTCCTATTTTGTCATCAGGCTTCAGTTTTCACCATAGGACCCAACGAGCGGCGGCAGCCTTGCGGCATGCAGGGAGATCCAAAATCTCAAAGACACCATGCTCCTTGAGGGCAGTCAACTCCTCCTGCATGGCCTTTTCCCAAAGGCCAGCATCAGCTGCGAGCCTGATGAACGGTCGTAGGCTCGGGAGAAAGGGCAGGAAGAACAGAGGCTATGAAGCATGCGGTGGCATAACCAAGAAAGGACTCAAGGGCGCTATGAAAATCATGGGCCACGAGAGCGTAGCCCACCGCCGAGTTAGGATGGACAGCTCTGACAGCATGGCCAATTGCATCAAGACTTGTGGGTCTGACAAGGAGTCCAACAGTGGAAAGCAACATGCTGGAGCGTGTGACCCGCTGAGGGGGCTGAGAGGCCTAGGAGGCGGAGTGATGAGGGAGAGCAAAAAGTCTCACCACACGTGTGTATGGCTCTGGACCAAGAGGAGGGACCTCAGGTGGTGGTTCCAAGGTGTCGACCACTGTGGGTGAATATAGCGTAGGCTCAGGGGGTGAGCATGGAGAAGAGAGCGCAAGAGAATTTATTGGGACACCAGAGGCCGGCGACTCAGAGGGCACAGAGGACACAAGGACAGACGAGGACTTTGAGGAGGAGGCGGTAGGTGAGCTAGATGACAAGGGCAAGGGGTCAGTGGCAGTGGAAGGAACGAACAGCAACGGACTAGCAGGAGGAGCCATGTCAGCGGAAGAGGAAGGTGACTCCCCAGACTGGAGGTTGGGACAACCACATCTCCTCAAGCCGACGGAGCAAGGAGAGAGAGGAGGGTGGCAGGACGCTGGAAAGGTCACGAGGAAAAACACCCTCAAAGAAGAGGGCGTGGCTCAATGACACGCAATCGGTCTATGTCTTAGAAACGCCAAGCCTTTGAAATGCTCGACACACCATGCGCAAAGGTGGGCGCGCGGGCTAAGTTTGCCATCTCAAAAGTCTTCAGCAACACAACCCCAGACGTGTACAAGACGCAGGTCAGCACGACGACCGTATCATCGCTGAAAGGGAGTGGCGTGACGAGGGAGAGGGCCATGCAAAACACGGTCCCAAACCCAGGTCATGTAGGACATGGCCTCAAAGGAGAAAAGAGGAGGAAGGGAAGAGTCACTTAGTAGAGTCCGAACAGCGTCAACGAGAGTACAATTATAGCGTTTGGAGACGCCATTCTGTTGGGGTATGTAGGGAGTGGATGGCTCCATACACACCCCGGGAGAGGACAAGAAACAAGGAGTGGGCCCCATGAACTCTCTACCACGGTCATAACGAAAGACGTTCAAGTGGCGACCACAAGCTAGCTCAGCCTGGGGAAGCCATGACTCAAGAGTGGAGTAGACGTGACTCTTTTGGCGGAGGTCAAAGATCCAGCACATGCGAGAGAAGTCATTTGTGAGATAGAGAACATAGCGGCTAACACCCCCTCCAGTGCATCATGGACAAGAGTCCCATGACATGCGTGTGCAAGAGGTCAAGTGGGTAGGACGTGCGTGACTCAGATGTAGAGAAAGGGGATCGGTGCATTTTGCCTTGGGCGTAGTCAAGACAGTCAGTGGAGCAAGGAGCCGGGAAGGTGGAGGCGTCAAGATCGTGAGCGGGTTGGTTACAGAAAATGCTGTCAATGGAAGCGGTGTGAATGTGGCAGAGACGACGGTGTAGCAACTGGGTGTGTGCTCGGCAGAGGGAGCGTGCAACATGAACAAGGGCGGTGGTAGCGGGATGAAGCACAAACAACGGGATGCGAAACAAATGGTCACAGCGCTGGCCACGAAGCACAACACGGCCAGTGGTGCGGTGCAGCATAGATGCAACGCCTCGGCTAGAGGAGAAGTTCATGACCTGATCATCAAGAGTCGTAACAGAGAGAAGACAGCTCAAGATCGGGCACAAACAATGGCAAGAAAAGCCCCCCCCCTCCCGCAGGGCCAACAAAGCGAACAACCCCAAAGCCCTGGACATGCAGGAGCTCGTCAGAACTCGTGGGTGTATTGCAATTTTTCTTATTGGTTGAGACCCCAGCACACAGTTGTTTGTTCCGGTGTCTCGAGAGACCTCCATTGTGTTGTTTCATGTTCTGAAACGTATGCATTCCCCGTTTGTGCCTTTTGGAGTGACGAGGATGACCTGGCCTGGTGGGCTAGCCGTCATTCCCCAGTACATTAGCTCTTAGAAGGGCTCATTGTACTATCTCCTTGTTCATTAATGTATGCGTTCCAGACTTGGTCATTTTTGGCGCTGTCATTCTCTCACTTAGAAGTAAGTAATGACTGCAGTCCTAGCTGAGAAGATGCGTGGAAGCTTCCAAGCGATATTGCCGCTGACTAGGCATCAGTGCCAGGTCAGACGGTGACGATAGTCACAAGTCGTGCATACAACGGCAAGGGTCTGGCTAGGCGATACAAGGCAAAGTGTCAGAATGCTTCAATAGCATTTGCATAGACAAATGACAAATGACAGGTCCATGGCATAAGTACCTGCCGCGGCGCACGGCGGGTGTCACACGCGGCAGTGCAAGATCTGTCCTAAAACCGGCCCAAAACCATTTTCTTGGCCGTAACTCAGCATAGACAAGTCAGAACGCTACGCCGTCTGAACCTAGACGTGTAGGATCTCAAACCGGACGCTACAACTGGTCACATGCATGCATCCGGCAATAAACGGTGGACACACAATGCAAAAACATGCAAATCGGACCCACGGCTAGTCCACCAATAAAATCCTACAAGCTGTAGAAAAACTGCAGAAGGTCCCAGACAACATCCTGGACTCTAGGGCGACCGTCGATCAGCTCTGAAAAGGTAGTCCACCACCAGACGATGCCCCGGTGCCACCAGGGTCTGCATCAGGGACCTTCACGGACACAACTGAGTGGTCACAGTAAACTATACAGGTCGAAAGGAACGTCACAAATCACAATAGTCCCCCATGTCCCGATGGTACGCATGTCCATACATGTGCAGCACTGAAACGAGTGCAAGGAAGAGTGCAGAAACAGTTGTGACACAGGCACAGACACACCCCGCACTCAACCACTCTCAGGCAAGGGGTGAAGCCCAACAGAATGAATGGCCACCAAAAACTTCCTGCGCGCCAGTGCCTTCGTCAAGAAGTTAGCACGCTGCATGTCAGTACCGACCCATATGACGGAGATCACGTGTCGCTCCACCAGATCATGCACAATGTGATGCTCAACCGCAATGTGCTTCGTGTGAGCATGAAAGACACAAGAGTTCTTTGTAATGGAAAGAGCACTCTGGTTGTCACAGTGAAGCACAATGGCGGGAACTAACTGACCCATCTCAAGGAACAGGCATTGCAGCCACACTGCCTCAGCAACCCATGCACCCAGAGCAACATACTCTGCCTCCGATGAGCTACGTGCAATGCAACCCTGCTTCCCACTATGCCAAGACAGAGCGGTATGAACGAGCAAGAACACGTAAATGGTGCGACTGCGTCCATCTGGGCTCCAGGCCCAGTCGCTGTCGGTGTAGCTGTCAAGAACCACCGAGCACTGTCGACGAAAGTAGAGTCCGAGGTACGGCGTAGAAATCACGTACTGCACCACTTGCACTGCCGCCTAGAGGGCTCTAGCATGTGGAGCATGCAAAAATTGTGCAAGGAGGTTGACAGCAAAAGCGATGTTGGGGCGTGTGGTAGTGGCTAGGTACATCAGAGATCGGATGAGGCGGAGGTACAAGGTCACATCCATTGTCTCCCCCAGCTGTGTGGGATCGTCCACCTTCAGGGCATCCTGCCCGTCTGGTGTGAGAGGTGTCGAGGCTGTGGGCACTACGCCAAGGAGGTCAATAAAGCGCTCCCCCACAACGCGTGCGTATCCGGCCTGATGCAACATAAGCGTCCGATGTCTGCGGTCCCGCACGATCTCCATGCCAAGAAACACCGTTGCAGGACCAAGGTCCTTCATCCTATAGGCAATCTGGAGGACCGCCTCGGCCTCCTTCACGGCCTCCATGGAGGGAGAGGTGATCAGGAGGTCGTTCACATAGACCAGGATGGCGGTGAACCGCTAAGGCGCCTGTCAGATGAAGAGAGTAGGATCTGCCTCCCTCTGTACATGTCCTGCACGAGTCAGAGTGCCTGTGACCTAGTTTTAGCACCGAGGAGACTGCTTGACTCCGTACAAGGACTTGCGCAAGCGCCAGACCTTGTCACTGTCCTCAAAGCATAGTGGTTGGACTACATAAATCTCCTCATCCAGAGAGCCATGGAGGAACGCATTATTCACATCCATCTAGTGTAGTTCCCAGTCATGGTGAGCCACCATACCAAACAGAGCGCGAGCTGAGGTCATGCGGCCGACAGAGGCAAAGGTGTCAGTGTAATCAACGCACTCGATTTGAGAGTACCCCTTGACGACCAAGCGAGCCTTCTGGCGTTCTAGTGAGCCATCCGGCTTCACCTTCTTACGAAAGACCCACTTGACCTGAATTGCCTTCCTCCCAGGTGGAAGGTCGACTAGCTCCTAAACTCCGTGCTCTCGGATGGCACGAAGCGCATCCGCACAGACAATACGCCAGACATCGGCATCCTCTGATGAGAGGGCGTCCCTCAGTGTGCCCGGATTAGGCGTCAACGACGGAGAGCTCTGAGTGGCGAGTGGAAACGCCTCATAAATGGGCCTGACGACCACAAGGTCAGCTGCTGCATCACAAGTGGTACGCACAAATGACCAGATTGTGCCCTACAGGACACGCTCGATGTACCTGTGTGTCATCTATATGGATACTCAGGTCGAGGGCCTTTGTGCTGGGATCGCCACTCGTAATGCTGCGCGTGGAGTGCCTGAGTGTGGGACCTGACACTCGCTGGGCTCGAGAGCCCGCAGGTCGAAGACGACCACCAGGCTGACGCGAGTAGCCTGGGCTCGAAAGGCTCACCGCAGGCTTAGAGACAGGCACGAACGCATTCGATGAGGACTGAGACACAGGGGCTGGTAAACTGATTGGAGACGCAGGACTGGGTGTGGCAGTAGGACCACCCATGGAGACAGGAGTACCAGTGGACAGAGGGACATCATCATGTGTGTCTGTGGGACGCGAGGACGCAGGAGAGGAGATAGGATGGGCGGGAGAGGTCTCTTGGCCGACAGCAATGATCGCCGGGTCATCAAGAGCCAGAGACCGAGAGACCAGAGAAGTGGAGGGGGCTCGAACGGACACATCAGCCGGAGGAGAGGTGCTCGTAGGCTCACACAATTGAGGTCAGGTCGTGGTAGGTGAAAGACTCAAAGAAGAGCGCGTCGCGGGACTCAACAATGTGACGACGGGCAGGGTCCCAAAAACGCCAGGCGTTCGACCGCGGGGAGATGCCGACGAAGGCACACAAGCGACCCCGCGGAGAGACCTTGGACCCCTATTGATCCTCAGTGTACCACACAGAAGCCACTGAGCCCAAGACAAGAGCAAGACGCAGATTGGCACGGTGGCCAAACCAGAGCTCGTACGGTGTAACGTGGTCCGGAAGAGGACTGCGCGGGAGGCAGATCCAGACCCACATCATGTAGGCGAATCCTTCAAAGGCGAAGGATTCTGGGAGACCGCACTCAGACCGCATAGCGCAAATCGCATTCTCCATGGTACGGTTCCAGCGCTCAGAGATACCGTTCTGCTGAGGAGTGGCAGGAGCAAAGACCTGGGGAAAAACCCCGCGCTCGACAAAGAAGCTGTCCATCTCGCCAAGCAACTTGCCTTCGCGGTTCGAGCGGAAGGTATGCAGCGAGTGGCGAGACTGACGCTTAGCCATCACTAGCCAGAGACAAACCGCTAGAGCGGCATCACTCTTCTGGCGTAGGCTGTAGATCCACAGCATCCAGGTGAAGTCATTGATCAGGGCCAGGACATATTGGTCCCGATTGGACAAAGACTCGACAAGGAGAGGACCGAGAAGGTCCAAATGGACCAGCTCGAGAGGACGAAGGGCTTGAGAACGGGATTCAGGGTAGGTGCAGCGATACATCTTACCCTGAGCGCAAAACAGGCAATCGGTCTTGGGCGGCTTCTCGAAAGAGGCCGCGTCAAGATTGAGTGTGGGTTGTGTCCTAATGAGCTTCGACACAGTGTCGGAATCCACATGACATATACGTCAATGTAGCAGGCGCTGGTGCTCAGCAGACAAGACACCAGTGACAAACACATGAGTAGGAGAGGAAGGGGAGCAATGAGAAGAAGAGATCCAAGGAACACGATATAGATCATCCACAACAGAGGCACTAAGAATAACAGTGCGAGAATCAAGAGCAGTCACTGTTGCGGAGTGTGCAGTGTGCTCCACAGAGAGTCGCATCAAAGTGCAGGCATGCATAGAGAGTAAGCTGAGCTCAAGGTCAGGCACAAAAAGCACGTCGGAAAGATACAAGGGGCCAGACGGACCATCAAAGCACACAAGCCCAACACCCTGAACTGGCAAGGACTGACCAGAGCCTGTGCGAACGGAACAAACAGACGCCATAGGACCGAGGACAACAAAGTCACTTCGACGATAGGTCATGTGGTGCGTGGCACCGGAATTGATGATCCAAGTACCTCCCGAATCAAGACTAGAGGACGTCACTGTGCAATGGGCAATGGAACACTTGGCTGCAGACGGGCGCTCGGCAACACAGAAGGAAGAATGATGAAGGGCACACCGGTGAGACTCAGAAATCTATTATGTACTGTCAGGCCCATCATCATCACATGCTAGTTGTGCTCCCCCAAACGAGTCATCACAAGATACGAGAATAGACGAAGAGACAGTCTGTGAACCACCCGGCTGTGACAACACACTCGCACCTCCCTAAGAGCGAAGCGCCAGGAGCTGACGGAGCTTGGCGATGGTGCCGCCACGGGGGTCTGGGTCTCCATTGCTTGCCAGTGAGGAAGCGTGAACTGTGGCGGTCGTGGTCGCTGCGTGACCAGAGGCTGTACTGCTTGACACAGACCGCTGTGTGTGTGTGCAGCCTGGAGACCGTGAGTGATCCGCATCTAGGCGAGCGGCTGCTGGTACTCGGTGTAGCGGTGAGCGCCTCCACAATTGTAGTAGTGAACAGTACGTCCTCTGCTACCGCCTGATGACTACTGCTGTTGTGACTACTGCTATCCCGAGCCACACTTGTTTTTTTCCTTCTTCTCCTGTGCTGCTGCTGCCACACCCTAGGTCTGTGTCAGGGTAGCCGGGGTGGAAGGGGAAGAGGAGGGCGTGCCAGAAGATGGAGAAGGGAAAAGAGGCTCACTGGTGACGCGATCACCAGTGCAGCAAGTGAACTCTCCTGATATGCGCTGACTGCCTCATGGAGAGAAGTCACCTGGAGGAAAAGCTGATGCGTCCAAGGAAGAAGCTGAAAGGAGGTGGAGAAGGGCTCGAGCGAGGCATCGCTGTACCCCAAGAAGATGTCGGCATGCTCAAGACGGACTCCGATCATGAGGGTCCAAAGCGCCCACAACTGTGTACCTCCTTAGGTCCCAAGGCGCGTGTAGATACGCATGGCGGGCCGCTAGTAATCGGCTGCGGGCTCGGCAGGTCCCTGACGAAGGGAGTGGAAGGCGCGGATGTGAGTCGCGCGGGTGGCATGCATCTATGCAGTAAGCAGGGACAATGCCAGCTCCTAGCCCCGACATGGGTCAGCACCCGCGCCTATGCCGGCCTTTCCAAGGAAGGGGCAAAAGTCCACGACAGTCTCGCGAGGCATGTCGTAAAGGAGTCCGCGCATCGCCTGAGCCACTGTCAACACCTGAGCACGGTCCGTAACCTGGTATTGACTGTGGTAGTAGAGCCAAATCCCCTCTGAAGTGGCCCAGACGTGGAAGAGGGTCGTCCAGCAGTCAAAGCCTTCCTCGCTGACATATCGTGTGGGCGGTGTCTCGAAGTCCTTAGGTTGCCGCTCCGTAGGGAGAGCAACCACATGATGGGAAAGACGAAGGATGGGGAAAGTCGGCTGAGTAGGGTTCACATGAGGATCGGATCTTTGGGAACAGGGTACCGGATCGCGTCTGCAGCTTGCGGAGACACTCCTGAAGTACGCAAATCTCCCTCTCGGGACTGTCATCCTCCATGCCTGGCATGGCAGGATCCTCCTCCAAAGGATCAAGAACTGGCGGATCCTGTTCTACCGATCTCTTCGGTGTAGATGCTGACTGCTGCGTAGAAGGTGTGACCCCCGGAGGTCTGCTGTGGAGCCGTGGACTGAATCCAAAGAAGATCAGCGAGCGTGCGGATGGCGTCGGTCTGTTGCTGCTGTAGGCGACGCATTTCATCCTTCTGACTTTGCAGGTCCTCAATAGCCTACGAGCGAGGGCTCAAGACTCCTGAGGAGGAGGACGAGGGATCAGGTGGTCCTTTGTCCTTGTCACCCGTCGGAGCCATGTCAGCGCTCAGTATGGGGCCGAACGTAAAAAATGCTCCGAACAAGGAACTGACAGCGTTTATCAAGGAGTTGATACATTCACAAAAAATGACGTTTTGACCACAAAATTGCTGACGTCAACACAGCCGATGATGATGTCAGCGTTTCTTTCGCTAGCAAAAAATGCTAGCTTTTTACCCTGGCGTATTTTATGCGTGCGATTGTTTTTCTTTTGGAGGTCACACAAACTTCGTGACCGGTGGGGTGACCTCGTCGCCCCCTACTCGCGGCTACGCGGGGGCTGCGCAGGCCTGGGTAGTGCCACGTAGGCCTGCACAGTGCTGCACAGTTTTTGCGTAGTACTGCGGAGTTTCTACGTAACTACGCAGTTGCGCATTTGTTGCTGCTGTCGCTGCAGTAGCTGTAATGCTGCTGCTACGATGCTACTGCTACGCTGCCATCACTGCTGCTGCTATGCTGCTATTGTTGCTATCGTCAGCTCATGTTGCCGTTGTTGCGAGCTGCTATCGCCGCGCACTGCCAATGCTCGCAGCCGCCGCCGCAAGCTGCTGCTACGAGCTGCTACTCCTGTTTTTTTTTGTACAGGCTGGCAGCCAGATACGGCTGCTGCTGTCATCCGGTGCTGCTGCGGCTGCTACTGCTCAGCTTGGCTACTGGAGCTAGTGAATGCCGCAACTCACCCGATGATGTGGTGGGGACTGCGTGATGATGTCATTGCTGAAAACGGCTGCAACATGTCCCAGAATACAGTGGCGGCGGTGACTCTCACTGCTGCTGCCGGTGCTGCGTCTCTATGGTGCAGCTCAACAAGAGGGGTCTCTTTGCAATGATAACATGAGAAGATGCGTGGAAGCTTCCTAGCGATGTTGCCACTGACTAGGCGTCAGTGCCTGGTGAGATGGTGATGACAGTCACAAGTCGTGTGCACAACGGCAAGGGTCAGGCTAGGTGATACATGGCAAAGTGTCAGAATGCTTCAATAGCATTTGCAGAGAGAAATGATAAATGACAGGTCCATGGCATAAGTACCTGCCGCGGTGCACGGCGGGTGTCGCACGCGGCAGTGCAAGATCTTTCCTAAAACATACCCAAAACCACTGTTTTGGCCGTAACTCAGCGTAGACAAGCCAGAACACTACGCCGTCTGAACCTACACGTGCAGGATCTCAAGCCGGACGCTACAACTGGTCACATGCATGCATCCGGCAACAAACGGTGGGCACACAATGCAAAAACATGCGAATCGGACCCGCGGCCAGTCCACCGATAAAATCCTACAAGCTGTAGAATAACTTCAGAAGGTCCCACACAGCATCTAGGACTCTGGGGCGGCCGTCGATTAGCTCCGAGCAGGTAGTCCACCACCAAACGACGCCCCGGTGCCACTTGGGTCCGCATCACGGATCTGCACGAGCATGAACACGACTGAGTGGTCACAGGAAACTGTACAGGTCGACAAGATCGTCACAAATCACAACGTGACTTTTCCCATTCAATGCTAAGCAGCCAGTGCTGCTTGGACATCAAGTCTAGACCCAACATGCCCAGACTTCAGTCCCAAGTGTGAGGCGGTAGGAAGTCGTTATGAAGACTAGCGCATCATTTCTAGCTAAGTGATCAGAGTTAAGTCGTACACAAAGCGAGGAACCAATGGAAAACCTAGACAGCAGGTTGGGGCAGCAGCGTTGTTGATGCAGCGTGCGGGCTTCCACGCTCGTTGCTTAAGTCAGCTGCCCCCTCAGTCTGCTGCTCTAGAGTCTAAGTCTGGAAGCTCTGGGTTTGTTACTCAGAAACGCCCGTGCCAGAGTTAGCGCCAGAAAGCAGCTGAAAACTGAAAGTAACTGGTTAGGAATGAAGAATGAGCAA
>SZWC01001909.1:113423-130261 GCA_023375785.1 Penium margaritaceum
GTATGAGACTGCCAATCCTCAATCCAATCACAAGCATCAGGCATATCCCCTTGCACGCCACCAGATGTTGCACCCCGGAGAGTGGGATCAGACTCACAGACAGACACGCGACACTGGTCACTCACACTCTCACCTCCCTGAGAACGAAGGTGGAGAAGCTCAACAAGGCGGCGCTCAAGGGCGCGCTCTTCGTCACGACGGTCCGAGGAGCGCTCAGAGGAACGGTCGGAAGAGCGGTCGGAGAGGTGCCCATCATCCCGCGTCCAGGACAGTGCTGAGTAGTGCGAGGAGGGTGGACCGTAGTAAGGAGGACCGCCAGGGGGTAGAATCCAGCCCCAAGTACTGGGAGGTGAGGGAAATGGTTGAAGTGGTGCGGATGTGGTGGAGAGAGCGGAGCCCGAGGTGGAAGAGGATGGAGAACCTACGGTCGCCGCCGCTGTTGCAGAAGAGGATGTGATTCCATTGCGCGCCCAATGGGCATGCATGGAGGACGCCAGGCGAGCATCGTCACGGGGAGCTGGGCACCTTGGAGCTGAGTGGCCAGTAGCGCCACAGTTCCAGCAGGTGACTTCAGTGCCGATGGGAGCACCAGAGGAGGGTTTACCCTTATGACCACCCCCATGCCCTTTGCCCCCACCACGGCCCCTGTTGTGGTTTGAACCACCACCCCCACCACGGGAAGCTGCTTGGATCAAGTGGGAGGCTGTAGAGGAAGTGGAGGAAGAGGGGATAGAGGCTGCTGTAGACGAAGAAGAGGAGGTGGTCACGGCAGCGAGAGCAGCACGGTGCATGCGCTTGTTCTGAAGACTGTTCCACCAGTCAGTGAGACGGGAGGCAGTAAAGTCGTAGAGAGGCCCAATCCCTGGGGGTGTGTCCGCAGGGAGAGGTGAGGAGGCAAGGCGCTCAAGCTCTGCTTGTGAGACATGTAGGTAGAGGTCTGAAAGCTCAGGGATCAGTCCAGCAACAATGGACAAGCAGGCAGATAGAGGGCCAGGCGCAGCCTTGCCGAGGTCGCGCAACAGGCGCAAGCTCCGTGCCCAATACTCGTCGGCTGTCTCATCAGTGCGCATCTGCAAGGTGTTGAATTGTACGGTCAGAGCTAGGCTGCATGCCCAGTGATTGTTTTGCGGTGACGGATGAGAGTGTATGCACCTACAGGATCAGCTAGGGTGCCGCGGATGGAGTCTGCATTGTACGTACCAATGTCGTCAAGCAGGCTTTTTGGACCAGCAGAGATGAGAGCGCGGACAGCACGAGCTGCTTCCGCTGGCTGTGGGACAAACGGTGCCTTTGTGGGTGAGTAGTACTCCCACAGTAGTTCTCCTTGGGCCCACACGCTGAAGCGTTTCTCCCAGGAGGTGAAGGTGAGTTTAGATGTGAAATGTGGTGGTGGAGTCTCAAAGTCCCTATGTCGAGTGGGTAGGAGTACCTGGGCTAAGGCGGCTGCTGAGAGAGCAGGAGAGGAGGAGTTGGGAACAGCACTGCTGGGTGGCACAGAGGAGTCAGCAGATGCAGTGTCATCAGAGGGGAGAACAGCCGCAAGGGCAGGGACGGCTCGTAACCGATCGATGACTAGGGTTGCTACTGTGGTGGCTAACTCGCGCTATGCCTCACTGTTCCTGTGTAGTTCATCCTCCGCCTTGCGGCGTGCTGCCTGTGCTTCACTAAGGGCGGCTTGAAGAGCCTCTATAGTTTCCTCTGGTCCTGGCATGCTTGGAGTATGCGGGGAGAAAGAGAAAGAGAGGTGAAATGTGGATGCAATGTAGAGTGTAGAGTAGAGAAAAGCTCACCGAGCTAGTGTTGAGGCAGTAGGGTGAAGAGAGGCGCCACCACTGCTGCGGCTGAGGAGAAGAGGACCGCAACCCATCCCACAGCTGCCACAGTGAGGCAAAGGAGCCCAGTAACCGTAGCTCCCGTCAGAGCTGTAGATGCTGATGCGACCGGAATGCTTGTGGTGACGTGCGGCGTCAGCTCTCGTTGGACACCAGTGGGTGTCAGGACCGCCGATGCAGTAGACGCATGAATGGAGGCGATATCGGCTGCGGTGGAGTCGACAGCAGATGAGGCGGCAATGGCAACAGATGCTGCTACTGCCGTGATCTGGGTGGCGATGTTGGCTGCTGCAGTGGCGAGTAGTGTAAGAGAAGTCGCTGTGTGGGTGTAGGCTTCGGCGGCACGGCCAACCGCGGTCTGAGTAGGAGCCCTGCAAGCACAAGCACTGACTGCAAAGGTTGCTGCTGCACCTGCGACAGCGTCCAGGATGGCACCTGCCAAGCCAACGGAGTCAGTGTGAACCGGAAGAACTGGGATCACACCAGGGACCTCAGGTGGAGACGATGGTTCAGCAACTGCTGTTGTGGCAGGTGCTGGTGCTGATGCGGTGTTGGAGGCCGACGCTGGATTGGATGATTGTGTGCCTATGGGCGGTTGCATGGTTGAAGGACGGGGTGAAGATGGAGGAAGGTCGTCGACTGTGTACACTTGGCGGTTAATCTCCTCCTCCCGCGTAGCAGCCTCCCGCTCGTCCAATTCAGCTAGTTCGTCGCGCTTGTAGTCTGAGTCTAGCATGCGGAACCACAGAGGGGTGTCCGTGTCCGGAGGGGAGGGAGGGTGATAGTTCTCCCACCCGTCGTCGGTGTGGCGTGCTGCTGTTCGAGGAGGGTCGAGCTCCTCGTCTGGAGGACCATCCAGAGGTGGTGAATCCAGCGTGGCTGCTCAAGGAGAAGCTGAGAGCAGCCGGGGCAGCAAGAAGGTCGTTGCGGACTGAGAGGTCGTCAAGAGTGACAGAGGGATAGTTGCCAGCCGGGGCAGCTGATCCATGACCGTGAGAGCTGGGGACAGCCGCAGGTTACTGAAAGCAGCGAAATGGTGTTGAACAGGCTGAGCTGTGTTGAGACAGTGAGCTAAGGTCGAGCGTGGCTAAGAGCAGCCGTGACGCTTCCGGGCGGAGAAGGTTGACAACACGGGGTGACGCGGGAGTAGCCGTGCACAACCTCGTGCGGCTGTTGCAAGCGGATCAACGAGTGGTAATGTGACACTACTGGATGATGATGTGCGGTGCCGAGAGCTGGTGACGAGAGTCACTCGCCAAGATGGCGTTGAGTGGCCAAGAGGGCCACGGGTGCGGGAGATGCACCGAGAAGAGTGCCGAGGATCGATGAGCTGTGGATTAGATTCGCACTAGCTCTGATACCAGTAGTTACTAGAAATATTCCTAGGATGAGCATGTGAAGACACACAGTCATGGGCAAGGGAAACCGACGCCATGGGTGTGGGAACGCTTGCCTTCATTAGTTTGAGAAGAACCAAGACAAAGAGTGGGGGGGGAGAGAGCGAGACTTAGCATCCGGTGAGCGTGCACTCGCCACGGGCATCACACCCAAGCGAGTACACACCGCCACCCGGGGGTCGAGCCCGACCACTTCGGCATAAAACCGAGCGGCGGCTACTCACCCATGCACAGGTGAAACCCGGCAAGGTGGGCCCCAAGGATCAGCACCCGGGAAATGCAACTCCCCACAAGACACTCAAGACGAGCATGATACATGGCACGGCAGTTAGAGTGTATGAGCCCTAGCATCTATTCCACATGTGATAAGAGTCAAGTCATGGTCATGCAAGTGCCAGATGACACTCCTGGATGAAGCACGCCAAAGGTGTCAGCCACGGTAGAGTTGCTTGGCGTCTCTCCATGTGAGGCCATGTCAAATTAATCTGTACATGTGTGTGCATGGAGGTGGACACAAGAGGGCAGAGAGATGTGAGTGACCAACGAACTTTAACACCGAGGGCGGCTACTCACCAGTGCACGGCCAAAACCGGCATGGTGGCCCCCTAAGGATCAACACCCAGGAAATACGCAGCCCCCCCAAAAACACTCAAGGCAAGAGAAGCATGATGCAGGGCACGACAGTGAGAATGTATGAGCCCTAGCATCTATCACATCACAGAATCATAGAAAGTCATGCAATGGCCACGTATGTGCTAGAGAGCACTCCCGGGTCCAACAACAGCTTGATAACGTCAGAGGCTCCAGTCACGGTGGGCATGCCTGACGCTTCCCCAAGTGAGGCCATTGTCATTTAATCTGTACACATGTGTGCAGAATGTGGGAGACAAGAGGTCACAGAGTTGTGAGTGGCCAACGAACTTCAACACTCCCCCATGACCGGCAGGGGGAGAGCAATCCACACACATGAGAAAGCCACAAGGGGAGATAACCAGAGGCACACCATAGCTAATCAACCTGGGTCATGCGGACAGATGAGACCAAGAGAGCGAACATCACTTTTGAAGATATTTCGGTTGAGGGCCTTAGTGAGAAAGTCGGCTCGCTGAGAGCGTGTATCCACCCAAGCAACCTGGACGACGCCACCAGCAATACACT
Source organism: Penium margaritaceum (assembly GCA_023375785.1). Taxonomy (NCBI): domain Eukaryota; kingdom Viridiplantae; phylum Streptophyta; class Zygnematophyceae; order Desmidiales; family Peniaceae; genus Penium; species Penium margaritaceum. The sequence goes on from SZWC01001909.1 coordinate 117,811, forward strand.
CACGAACAAAATGATACTTCACATTGATGTGCTTGGTGTGTGAATGATGCATGCCACTGTTTTCAGCAATGGCTTTCGTGCCTTGGTTGTCACAATGCAGAGTGATGTAGCGGATGGGAACACGTAACAGTTGCAGCAGACGACACAACTAGACAACCTCACACGTGCCTGTACCAAGAGCAACATACTCAGTCTGAGCAGTGCTGCCAGCAACACACCCTTGTTTGCCACTTTTCCAGGAGACTGTTGTGCCACCAACCCGGAAGATGTATCCTGTTCGACTGCGGGCGTCAGAATCATGTGCCCACTCACTATTTGTGAAGCTGTCCACCATGACCGAGGGCTGTACACGAAACTACAATCGAACACGAGGGGTGGACAGGGCGTAACGCACCACCCATAATTCTGCCTCGAGATGACGCTCGCGAGGGCACTGGGAGAACTGGGACAAGAAGTTCACAGCAAACGCGACATCAGCGCGCGTGGTCATGGTAAGGTACATCAAGGAGCCAATGACCTGGAGGTAGTCGGTCACATCGACCGTCTCCAGCTAGAAATCCTAGTCAGCGGGTTGGGACAGCAGCGTTGTTGATGCAGCTTGCGGGCTTCCACGCTCGTTGCTTAAGTCTGCTGCCCCCTCAGTCTGCTGCTCTAGAGTCTTATTCTATAAGCTCTGGGTTTGTTGCTCAGAAACGCGTGCGCCAGAAAGCAGCTGAAAACTAAAAGTGACTGATTAGGAATTAAGAATGAGCAACAATGGGAGACCCCTCCAAGTTCTAGCTCCCCCCACTAGTGTAGAACTTGTTACTCAGCTAACCAGCCAATCAGAAAAATAGTCCTAGTGTAACGGATTCGACGGAATCCTTGACCGACTAGGCCAAAACCGCGGTGCTTGAGGGTGTCCGACCCTCAAGCCATCCCGTCTAACCGTCCACAGTCCCAGGTGACTCCGCTCGAGCCACTTGGCTCCTTCAACCAGTCGGCGTGGCACTGCGACGCTACACCTAGACCTATTTTCTGGCAGGCAGGGTTTTCTCGGTGAGCCCTACCAGACGCCCGACAGCCCAAAACCCGGGCGTCGTCCGTTTTGCTTGGAAACTGGACCATACCATAGTACCAACGCTGCAAACGCAGTTGTGCGGTTAGAATCAGCTAGAAAAATAGCAGCAAAGAGTTATGGCTGCCCGAACCCACGAAGTGCCTACGACAGTCTACGATGCCAAACAAGGCCATACAGTAGGAGACATGGACCCTAGGCACCGCATGATGCTGCAGATGCAATGCCACAACCAGATAGAGTGCTAGGTGTATGCAGACAACATCTGAAGTGGCAGTGACCGCCGGCGGCCCGACTGCCGAGGAGGCCTGCCGATGGAGCTGAGCGCATCACAGGAGGGAGGAGGCTCCAATAAACGGTGAGTGGGCCTCAGCACACGTCGGCTCCACTGAGCGACACTCCGGCAGCGTGGAGTCTCGCCGTCAGTCATCTGCACGCCGATGTACACAAGCCAGGAGGACAAAACAGAGTACAATGAGAGATGCACGAAAACCAACACTCCCCCATGATTTACAGGCGTAATGCACATGTGCGGGCAGAGACACAGTCAACGACCAAACTCCCCCAGGCAAAGCAGAAACGCAAGCAGGGACAGAGAGAGTCACTCACGGATGCACATTGACTGAACTCACAGCCTTCTTGAACGAGTCGCGCTTCAGTGCCTTGGTCAAGAAGTCAGGCAACTGCCGTGCTGTCTCAACCCACACGACGCTGATGCTGCCATCATACAACAACGAACGCACATAGTGATACTCAACGTTGATGTGCTTTGTGCATGTGTGATGCATGCCGTCATTGTCGGCAATGGCCATGGCATTCTCATTGTCACAATGCAACGTGATGGATGCGACAGACTGACGCAACTCGGACAACAGACGACACAACCACATACTCTCACACGCACCTGAGCCAATAGCAACGTACTCAGCCTCAGCATTGCTGCGTGCAATGCACCCCTGCTTTCCACTACGCCAGGACACAGCTGTGCCGCCAATCAGAAAGATCCAGCCTGTGCGACTCTTATCGTCCGGACTGCCGGCCCAGTCACTGTCGGTGTAGCCCACCGTGACAACAGACGGCTGACGGCAGAACATGAGACCTCGCCGAGGAGTCGAGACAACATAGCGAAGTACTCGGATCGCGACCTCGTAGTGGAGGTGACGCGGCTCCTGAGAAAATTGGACCAGGAGGTTGACGGCGAACGCGATGTCTGGGCACGTCGTCGTCGCCAGAAACATCAGTGACCCGATGACTCGCAGGTCTGTGGTCACGTCAACTGGCTCCCCCGTAACAGCTGGGTCAGGACTCTTCAGCTTCACCTGGCCATCGGGTGACATGGGTGAGGATGCGCTCGGCACGAGTGGCAGGTCCTCCGCAAAGCGGGTGGACAACGTCTGCACATAGGCGGCCTGGTGGATGTGCAGGACGCCCTAGGAGTGATCACGCTCGAGCTCCATGTCCAAGAAGACTTGCAGATCCGACATCCTTCATCTGGTAGGCGGCGTGTAGCAAGTTCTTGACATGCTCGATGGCAGCCGTGTCTGGCAACACAATGAGGAGATCATCAACGTAAACCAGAACAGCGGCGAAAGTATGGCCTTGCGGACTGACAAGCGGTGCGGGGTCAGCGGTGCTGCGCTGGAGCCCGCCACGAAGGAGCGTGCTGTTGATTTCTTGGTTCCAGCACCGAGGTGATTGCTTCAGTCCATAGAAGGCCTTACGCAGTCGCCAGACTGTCCCAGTGCCATCGTCGCAGCCTGGGGGCTGCACCATGTATAGCTCCTCACCCTCCAGTGAACCATGGAGAAAAGCATTGCTCACATCCATCTGATGCATCTCCCACCCATGCTGGACGACCAGGCTGAAGAGCGCCTGGCTAGTGGATAACCGGCCAACTGGAGCAAAGATCTGGTCGTAGTTGACCCCAGGAATCTGGGCAAACCCCTTGGGTGTAAGGCGGGCCTTGTACTTGTCCAAGGACCCGTCGAGCTTCCACTTGCGTCGAAAGACCCACTTGGTGCCGATGGCCTTCCGATCTGGAGGAAGGTCGACGAGGTCGTACACATGGTGCTGTCGGATAGCGGCGAGCTCATCGGCGCAGGGAGCGTCCCAGTGTGCGGCCTCAGGAGAGGGTCGTGCCTCGCGTAGGTTGGCTGGGTCTTCCGGGCGTGCTGTGGAGCAGACTCAGAGAGCGTGTGCATCTCGAGCCCCAGGTGGGATGCGCGCGAGTGCAGCCACGATAGTGTGCCGATGCTCGTGATGAAGCATGACACAGCCCAGTGCGGAGCCCGGGTGAAGGTCTGCAATGATGGCCGAGGTAGTCAAGCCGAGGACCTTGGTGCATGGGTCCCCACTCACGACCGTGGGAGTGGAGGAGACACTTGGAGCCACGGGGGGTCGAGGCGCTACGGAGCGCGGTGTGATGGTTTACGCGCTCAACGACGGTGTGGGTCGAAGGCTGCCGCTTGGACCACGAGTGTAGCATGGCAGGGTTGGCGATGGCACTGAGTCCGACGGGCCAATGGAGGCAGACAGGGTTGCTGGCCCGGAGGGGCCAGCGGATACAACCGGGGCTCCTAGCCTAGAGGGGCCAGCAGGCGCGACTGGAGCTGCTGGCCCGGATGGGCCAGCGGACGCAACTGGTACTTCTGGTCCGGAGGGAACAGCGGACGCAACTGGGGCTGCCGGCCCGGAGGGACCAGTGGATGCAACTGGGGCTGCCGGCCTGGAGGGACCGGCGGACGCGACTTGGGCTGTCGGCCCGGAGGGACCTACGGACGCGACTGGGTCTGCCGGCCTGGAGGGACCAGCGGACGCAACTGGGGCTGCCGGCCCGGAGGGACCGGTGGACATGACTGGGGCTGCCGGCCCGGAGGGACCAGCGGACGCGACTGGTACTACCGGCCCGGAGGGACCAGCGGACGCGACTGGGGCTGCCGGCCCCCAGGGACCAGCGGACGCGACTGGTGTTTCCGGCCCGGAGGGACTAGTGGACGTGACTGGGGCCCCCGTCTCAGAGGGATCAGTGGACATGACTGGGACTGCCGGCCCGGAGGGACCAGCGGACGCGACTGGGGCTGGCGGCCCGGAGGGACCGGCGGATGCAACTGGGGCTGCCGGCCCAAAGGGACCAGCGGACGCAACTGGGACTGCTGGCTCAGAGGGACTGAGGGATGTGTCACCCAGAAGCGGCAAGACGGAGGACGGAATCAGCACTCCCCGACGTGCTGGGATAGACATGGACGAGCCAGAGCGAATGATGTCGTGAGGAAACAGGTCCTCAAAGAAGAGGGCATCTCGGGACTCGACAATGCAGTGTCTGGAGGGATCCCAGAAGCACCAGGCCTTGGACTGATGAGAGACACCGAGGAAGGTGCAGGGATGTCCGCGGGGGGCGAGCTTGCTGCCCTGCTACGGGGTGGGCAGCCACACAATGGCCACGCAGCCCCAGACGCGGGGCGGGCGGAGGTCAGCTCGCTAACCGCACCAATGCTAGTACAACGTGGACTGGCGGGGAAGGGGACCGTGAGGAATCCGGTTCCAGACCCAGTTCATGTAGGCCATGGCTTCAAAATAGAAACCATCGGAGAGACCGGACTCGAGCCGCATGGTGCGGACGGCGTCGACCATGGTAGGGTTCCACCGTTTGGAGACACCGTTCTGGGCGGGCGTGTAGGGTGCGGATGTCTCATGGTGGATCACGCGGGAGGCGAGAAAGGTCGTGGCCTCATCCATGTACTCACCACCGCGATTGGAGAGAAAGCGGCAAAGAGAGCGGCCACACTCGCGCTCCGCAAGGACACGCCAGTCCTGGATGGCTCGGGCGACATCGCTCTTCTGCCGAAGGCAAAAGACCTAGCCGTAGCGAGAATTGTCATCAGTGAGGGTGAGGACATAACTGCCGTGCTCGTCGATGGACTCGGTGGGGAGAGGGCCCATGTTGTCCGAATGGACAAGGTCGAGAGGGGCGGACGCGCGGGAGGAAGACAAAGGGTACGTGGACCAGTGCATCTTCCGGTGAGCATAATCAATGCACTCAGTGGGGCACCGTTGGACCCGGTCGACGGCTGCTACTGCTGCTTCTGCTGACCCTTGCCTTTCTTGTTCTGACGCTTCTTCTTCCCCGACGATGATGAGGTAGCTGTGACGGAGGAGGCGACGGCCACGGAGGCGATGGCAGGGGAGGCGAGAGCCTCCGTGCGCTGGATTCGGGGCTCCAGACGAGCTTCCTCAATCCAGAGGAAGAGCTCGTATGCCCAGGGCATGAGGGTGCCCTGGGTTGCCATGGTGGAGAGGACGTCGTGAGAGTAGTGGACGTCCGCGTACGCGTCGGTGGCACCACGCTTGATGGTGAGGAGCGCGGCCAGAGGGGGTGGGGCAGAGGTCCCGAGGCGAGGAAGGATGTCCTCCGCCCACTGCTAGTAGGAGGTGACCGTCTCGGTCTCCCCCATGTGCAGGGAGTTGAACTCCCGCAGCAGGCGGCTGGTCTCATCCTCGCTGGACAAGCGATGGGGACGAGTGAGATCGTGCCACGCGGCTGTAGGGTCTGGGGTGGCGCCAGCGGTGAAGTCGCCTAAGAAGGGCTCGAGGGCGAGGCGGGAAGTTGGAGGGGCGACAGGGATTAGAGCACGGACAACACGACAAGTGTCGTACAACTGGTGAGCCAGGGAGGGGCCATACGGCAGGGTGTTGTATGCCCACGGGCCATCACCCTACGCCCAAATCCGGAAGCTGAGGCCTGAAGCGGCAACGGCGACATCTCAAAGTCCTTTTGCCTGTGGCCGGCACCCAGAGTGGGGCCAAGGACGGAGGTCACTGTCTACCGCTGGCACTGAGTCTGCTGCTACGCAAGGTAGTGCGTGGCAGTAGACACAGCTGGGCTGGCGTGCCCTGGAGGGATGAAGGATGGTTGCGCACTGGTGGCAGTCTGAGTGGCCAACGGCTGCAGCGCCGCAAGTTGCTGCGGCAAGGCGACGAGCTGTTGCTCAAGAGCAGCGAGGGGGTCAGGGTTGCCGCCAATGACGCCAGAGGACTGCTGCTACTGCTGCTGTTGCTACTGCTGTTACCGCTGCTACTGCTGTTGATGCTGCTACTACTGCTTCTGCTGCTGCTGCTACTGCTCCTGTTGCTACTGCTACTGCTCCTACTGTTGATGCTACTGCTGCTGGTGCTACTACTGCTGCTGCTGCTTCTGATGCTGCTTCTATTGCTGCTACTGTGACTGCTGCTGGTGCTACTGCTGCTGCTTCTGTAGCAGCTGCAAGAAAGGGGGGCTGGGAGTCCCCCCAACAGAGGAGGACCCCTCCCTAGTGGGGCTGTCAGCCATGGTTTGGTGCCCCTTCGTTTTTTTGTTTTTTTTTGTGTTGCCGATGTCAGTAGTGATGTCAACTAAGGGCGGTGGACATCCTGCCCACCCTTAGGTTTTCTTCCTCCTACCCTTGCCCTTTTTTGTGTGAGTTGATGATGTCTGCAGTGACATCAGCAACAGGATGCTGACTTCACCAATGGCGGTTGTTTGGGCCGCTGCTGCAGCTGCTATTGTTGCTGCTGCTGCTGTTGCAGCAGCTGTTACTGCTGCTGTTACTGCTACTGCTTCTGCTTTTGGTGCTGCTGTTGCTACTACTACTGCTGCTACTGCTGTTGTTGCTACTACTGTTGCGGCTACTACTGCTGCTGGGACTGCGACTACAATTGCAGCAGCAACTGCTGATGCTGTGGGCTGCTAAGGCAGCTAAGGCAGCAGCTGCCTTAGCTATGGCTGCTGCAACAGCTAAAGCAACTGTTGCAACCGCGGTAGAAAAGCTGGTGGGGTGGGGGATTTTTATTTCCTCGTTTTTTTTCTTTCTTTTGTCCGTCACAGCGGGCTCTGCTGCTCGCTATCTGTAGCGGGCAACGAGCCCGCTATTTCCTGCAAGCAGCGGGCAACGAGCCCGCTGTTTCCTGCAAGCAATGGGCTCGCTGTACACAGCCCGTCGCTTGTAGCGAGCTACGGGCTGCGAGCAGCAGTTGCGAGCTGCAGCAGCCGTTGCTGGCTAATGCTGGCAGCTGCTCACTGCTGTTGTTGCTGCACCTGGATGCTGCTGCGGCTTGCTGCTACGACTGCTACGGCTTGTTGCTGCTGCTACACGCTGCTGCAGATGCTGCTTGCTGCCGCTGCTGCTCGCTGCTGCTACGGGCTGCTGCTACGGGTTGCTGCTGCGGGCTACTACTGCGGGCTGTTGCTGCGGGCTGCTACGAGCTGCTTCTTCTGTCCGCTGCTGCTACTGCATGCAGCTGCTGCTGCCACTACTCGCTGTCATTGCTTGCGGCTACCGCTGCTGCAGACTACTACTGCTGTGTGCTGGTTCAGTCACTGCACCTGGGTGACGTTGCAGCGTACGTCGTGGCCCGCAGGTGTTGGACGCGGCCTGCCGCTCACCTCCTCGCGTCACGCGTGGGGGTCAGTGCTACCGAAAAAATTTCGGCAGCATTTCCCCTGGCCCAGTGGCCGTGGGAAAAAATCTGATGCCGCCACCAGGCGGGTCAATGCTGCCGGAAAAAATCCGGCAGCATTTTCCCTACACTTGCGCGTATGGTGGTCCGCCGGTATTGTCTGGCACCTGTACGCCAGTCTTCTGCTGCTGCTGCTACGCTCTGGCTCTGATACCAAGCTAGAAATCCTAGGCAGCAGGTTGGGGCAGCATCGTTGTTGATGCAGCGTGCGGGCTTCCACGCTCATTGCTCAAGTCTGCTGCCCCCTCAGTCTGCTGCTCTAGAGTCTAAGTCTGGAAGCTCTAGGTTTGTTGCTCAGAAATGTGCGTGCCAGTGTTAGCGACAGAAAGCAGCTGAAAACTGAAAGTGACTGATTAGGAATTGAGAATGAGCAACAATGGGAGACCCCTCCAGGTTCTAGCTCCCCCCCACTAGTGTAAAACTTGTTACTCAGCTAACCAGCCAATCATAAAAATAGTCCTAGACCTATTTTCTGGCAGGCATGCTTTTCTCGGTGAGCCCTGCCAGACGCCCGACAACCCAAAACCCGGGCGTCATCCGTTTTTCCTGAAAACTGGACCATACCATAATACCGACGCTGCGAACGCATTCGTGCGGTCAGAATTAACTAGAAAATTAGCAGCAAAGAGTTATGGCTGCCCGAACCCAGGCAGTACCTACGATAGTCAGAGATGCCAAACAGGACCATACAGTAGCAGACATGGACCCTAGGCACCGCATGATGCTACAGACGCAATGCCACAATCAGACACGGTGCTAGGTGCATGCAGACAGCATCTGTAGTGGCAGTGACCGCCGGTGGCCCGACCGTCGAGGAGGCCTGCCGATGGAGCTGAGCGCATCGCCGGAGGGAGGAGGCTCCTGTGAACGATGAGTGGGCCTCAGCGCGCGTTGGCTCCTCCGAGTGACACTCCAGCAGGGTCGAGTCTCGCCGTGAGTTATCTGCACTCCGATGTACACAAGCCGGGAGGAAGCAACAGAGTACAATGAGAGATGCACGAAAACCAACACTCCCCCAACTTTGACACCTCCAGGGACTTCAATAGAGACTGGCCAGCAGGCGTCATGGGTGTGGACACTGTGGGGACCGCTGTGAGGAGCGGGCGAAGCGCTCCCCGAAGCTGCATACATATGCAGCCTGATGAACGTGCAAGGTGCCACGTGCACGGTCACGTTCCAATTCCATTCCCAGGAAGACACGAGCTGGACCAAGGTCCTTCATCTTGTATGCTGCTCGTAGTAGAAACTTTGCAGCCGAAAATAGAGGCGGTGTCAGGAGAGGCAATGAGAAGGTCATCAACTTAGACAAGGATGGGAACGAGTGGTTTGGTGGGAGTAGTGAAGAATAAGGCAGGATCCACAGCACTTCGTCAAAAACCACCCTTTTCGAGGGTAGCGGTGATCTCTTGATTCCAACAGCGTGGGGACTGCTTCAGGCCATAGAGAGCCTTGCGCAGATACCACACTCGGCCTGTTGCGTCAGAGAAGCCGGGAGGCTGCACCATGTATATCTCCTCGTCCAACTTACCATGAAGAAATGTATTGTTCACATCCATCTGCTCAAGCTCCTAGTTGTGCTGAGCATTAAGGCTGAGAAGAGCCCGTGTTGTGGTGTAGCGGTTGACTGGGACAAAGGTATCAACAAAGTCAACGAGAGGGATTTTGGGAGAATCCCTTTGCTGTTAGGCGAGCCTTTTACCATTCAATTGTGTTATCAGGATTCAGCTTGCGATGGTATATTCACTTAGCAACGACCGCTTTACGACCCGGTGGGAGGTCAACAAGATCATACACACCGTGCTCAGACACTGCGTCGAGCTCGGCCTTCATGGCTGGCTCCCACAAAGGGGAATCAGAGGCCATGCAGGCTGCCTATACAGTCAACGGTTCAGGAGAAAGAGGAGCAAGACCAGTGGAGGCGAAGCATGAGGCAACATACCCAGCTATAGACGAGGAGAGAGCTGAGTGAAACTCTTCCTCGATGAGAGAGTATTCAAGGGCTGTGCTGGGGTGCATGACAGACAGGGCAGAGGTAGCAAGGCCAAGAGCACGGAGACTAGATCACCATAGACAACGGGATGCGACTGAGACGGAAGTGCCCGAAGACGCCCACATCGGGTGTAAGGTGAGACTGGTGGGATAGATGGGACACGCATTGGAGAGGAGGAGACAATAGGACGCGGCTGCGTAGAAGGAGGAGAATAAAGAGGGTGAGAGGGTGTTTAGAGAACAAGAGGTGGCGCGGGCGTGGCGCCAGGTGCAGGGGAAGAGGAAGAGGCTGCGGGCGAGTGAGCAGGGGGCCCAAGTGAGGCAGAGTCACAAGAGGCAGGAGACTGCATAGACGGAGGAGAGTCCAAAGGGGCAATGGAGGCCAAGGGAGGAGCACCCATGGAGGGAGAGGAGCTCAGGGGGGAACTCTTCTCCTTCGCAGAACAGACAGAGGGTTTTGGGGGACGCCTAGAAGGAAAAACAGGCCCGGAGGGCAGAGGACCACCCCATCCCGAAAGGGCGGAGAAAGGAACTCACGAAAGCGGGGAGTGTCGCGCTCAAACAGGTGTTCAAAGTAGAGCGCGTCGCGAGAATCAATGACACGACAACGGGAGGGATCCCAAAAGCGCCACGCTTTGGACGATGGTGAGATGTCTAGAGAGATGCACAAGCATCCACGAGGAGGCAAATTACCATCCCGTTGGTCGGCGGGGACCCACACCGAGGCAAGACACCCCCAGACACGAGCGAGGCAGAGGTCAGCACGCCGGCCTGTCCAATGTTCAAAGGGTGTGACAGAATGGGGAAAAGGGCCATGAGGGATGCAATTCTAGACCCAATTTATGTAGGACATGGCTTCAAAGGCGAATAGAGGGGATTGCCCCGAGGCAGAGAGGAGGGAGTGGACACCGTCAGCAAGAGTGCGGTTCCAACGCTCAGACATACCATTCTGTTGTGGGGTGTAAGGGGCAGAGGATTCATGACAAACATCACGGGACTCAAGGAAGCGTGAGGTGGGACCTAAGAACTCACCACTGCGGCCTCTGCGAAAGACTCAGAAGGGCCAGAGACAGGCGCGCTCAGCCTGCGGAAGCCAGGACTCAAGAACGTCATGGACATCACTTTTGTGGCGTAGGGTGAAGACCCAGCGATAGGGGGAGAAGTCACCAGTCAAGCACAGTACATAGCGGCCGAGGCCACCGAGAAAGTCCTGGGGCAAGGGAACCATAACATCAGCATGGACGAGGTCAAGAGGATGGGAGGTAGTGGCTTCCGCAGTGGAGAACGGTGAGCGGTGCATTTTGCCATTGGCACAGTCAAGACACGAGGATGTGCAGGGAGGTGCAAAAGTGGCAGGGTCAAGGCCGTAGGTGGGCCGAAGGCCGAGAAGGCACTGGATGGTGGCAGTGTGAATGTGACAGAGGCGATGATGTAGAAGATCAGCATGATCAGGCGACAACGACAGAGTGACATGAACAAGAGCGGATGCAGTGGAAGATGAGGGCAGTGTGAGCGGGACACAAAACAGACGATCACAATACACGCCACAAAGAACGACACGGCCAGACGAGCGAAGACATATGGAGGCCAAGCCGTGGCTGGACGAGAAGTCCATGCCCTGGTCGTCAAGGGTGGTCACAAAGAGAAGACTGACTTCAAGGTCGGGCACGTACAGCACGTCGGGTAAGTAGACAGTACCCCAAGGGTCGAAAAAACGGACAACACCAACACCTTGGACAGGGAGTAGCTGGCCGGAGCCAGTGCACACCGAAAAAACGGACTGAATGGGCCCGAGGGACACAAACGACGACCGACAGAAGGTCATGTGATGCATGGCCCCAGAGTCAATAATCCATAGACCAGGCGATGCACGAGTGGACAGGAGGACAAGACAGACATTGTTGAAATTTTACATAACAGAATCTTCAGGAATCTTCAGATGCAGTATCCTGATTGATCTGCTCTTTGATGCTTTACTGAATTGTTGGTAATGATCCCTCAGACACGTGTCACCACTCATACACACACAGGCACTCTTGCCTCAGTTTTGTCATTGACTGTGTGATTCAAGAGTATGGACTGAAGGCACAGTTACACGACTCGTCTCACAAGCTTTCCAACGGTACCAAGCTTGTTCAAAATGATCTCACACAGACAAAGGGATAACAAATTCAAACCTACGGCTACTTATCTGTCTGTACAAGCTAATAGCAGTAAAGTACAAGTATTGACGTAGTCCGGTATCCTTGTATCTTCCAGTTCTCAGTCACAGGATCTCTCAGACGCCGCTTGATGATCTCCGATCATTGGCAGACCGAGGATGCCCAGTACCCTAGGTGTGATCCACGGACGAGATCGTCCAGATCTGCGGTAGCTTCCCATGGCCGTTGATCTTTTTCGGGCATTTGTCTCGAGAGGACCAAATGGTCACACTTCTCGACTAAGCAACGGCTGCGATCACTCCAACTGCCCTCGCAATGATTCGTGATCACAGGATCCATCTTTAGAAAGAATGATATCTTCCGCGTGATCCTGTCCTTTGCCACGTCAGCGGACTCAGAGTCGAGAGAAGCTCACGCTCACACTCTCGCTTCGTCTGCCAGGCCACACATCCTGTTTGTCCAAAACGTGCCAAAATATATAGCTTCCAGTACCATGATCCAATCAGCTCTCCGGAGCTCTAATAGGATGAGTAGAGTGGGGAGGGCTGTGGATGGATGGATCAGTGGGACGCCTAAAGAGGCCTGTCCATAGCCATACCATGCCCCGCCATGTAGGATAGACAGGAGGATCGAGAGAGAGAGAGAGAGAGAGAGAGAGAGAGAGAGAGAGAGAGAGAGGGAGAGAGAGAGAGAGAGAGAGAGAGAGAGAGAGAGAGGGAGAGAGAGAGAGAGAGAGAGAGAGAGAGAGAGA
>SZWC01001909.1:130325-167348 GCA_023375785.1 Penium margaritaceum
AGAGAGAGAGAGAGAGAGAGAGAGAGAGAGGGTTCTCTCTCTTGGCCCTCTTGTTTCCTTTTTGTTGTTGTTGTGCCGAGCCCAGTAGATCGTTGGATCGAGGAGATCTTACGGCTGTCCTTCTTTCAACATTCCCCCCCTCGTCGATCCATCGCCGATGAGGTTGGAGTTGACAAGTGGAAGAAAGGAAGAAGTCCCTCACGTGAAAGCAGAGCCGAGAAAATGGGGGCAAAAAAGAAGGGCGGGGCAAGGCACAGGAATGCCCGGTGAAAGAGATCCCCCCCCGGGCCAACCGAGCCTCGTCAGAGAGAGAAAAAAGAAGTCTGGAGCACCAGGAGGAACAAGACACAGGGTGTACAATGGGGCAGTGAGAACGTTTTAGCCCGGGCTACGCCCCGATGGTTGGGGAAAGACCGGTCCCAGCAGCACACCCTGCCCGGACTCGAGGGAGTTGGCCACCTCCAGCTCATCCGGCTCGAATGGTGAGTTGATTGCGGCAGCCCACCCAACGGGGTCTGAAGACAGAAGAAGGACCGGACAGGATATAACTGGAGAAGATTTGCAGATGCGAGCGACGTGGTCCCTGCCCTGAACAGGCCAGTGGGTGAGGACGTTGGTGTTTTGCAAGGACCGAGGCATGGGAGGAGAAGGAGAAGAGAGTGCAGACACGAGGAGATAGAAGGAAAAGGAAGAGGGAGTGTGCAGAGGAGGCAAGGGGGTTGATGTCCAGCCCAACGCCTCATATGGTGGGGATGGAAGAGGGGAACAGCCAGCAGCGGCAGGCAGAAGAAGTGGGCATAGAGAGGGAGCAGGCAGAAGCAAGAGAGGTGGGTAAGCGGTCGCACGCGACTCGCGTCTGTGCCGACGCCTCATGTGGGGGGCACGGTAACGGGAAGCGACGACGGCTCCACCGAGGACCATCTCCGTCCTTCCCAACGCCTCATATGGGGGGGACGGAAAGATAGAGCCGGGAACGAGCGGTCGCGGATGAAGAGCCAAGAAGAAGGAGCGTCGAGAGAAGTCAGGACGAGGAGAGAAGACCCAGGAGAGTGCAGAGATGAGCGTGGCGGTCGGCAGAGAGAGCTTTGGTGAAGATATCAGCAAACTGATCAGCGGTGGGGAGGTAGTGCATGACGACCTCGCCTTCCGCGACGGCATCACAGACATAGTGATACTGCCGACGGACGTGTTTGGTTCGATCATGGAGAACCGGATCCTCGGAGAGAGCGATGGCTCCTTCTTTGTCACAGTGAATGGGCGTGGTTTCAAGTTGGTCAAACCCGAGCTTGCTCAGAAGTATGCGAAGCCAGACCACCTCTCTTGTGCATTCACTTTCAGTGATGTATTCAGCTTCCGTAGACTGCTTCTTGCTGTGCCAGCTGACGGGTCCACCATTGAGAAGGAAAAAATACCCAGAGTTGGAGCGACTTGTGGTGTGATCAGTAGAGAGATCGGCATCAGAGAAGCCCTGGAGAACATTGTTCCCAGAAGAGTAGCGGATAGCAAGAGAGGCGGATCCACGGAGGTAGCGAATGCTGCGTTTGGCGGCCACGATGTGAGCAGCAGTAGGGCGTTGGCATCCTTGACTGAGAAGGCCAACAACAAAGGAAAGGTCAGGCCGCGTAGCCACAGAGGAGTACATTAATGAGCCCACCATTCGTGGAAAAGCTTGGGCATCCTCCGAGGAAGCCAAAGGTGTGGCTGCTGTGACTGGTTTGGTAAGACCGTGATCTTTGGAAAGTGGTGTAGTTTATGGAGTGGATGTACCAAGCCCAATCTTGCCGGCCACACATTGGGCATAGGTGGCTTGAGTGAGCGTCACCTGGCCGTGCGTGATGTCATGAGTGACTTGAATGCCGAGGAAGTACTTGAGAGGTCCCATGTCAGTCATTTCAAAACGGCGAGACAGCTGCTGTTTGAGGGTATCCAGAACAGAGAGAGATGGCTCAAAAAGGATGAGGTCGTCCACGCAGAGAATAACGCCAAGAAGATTTGACCCTCCTCGAAAGTACACTGAGTTGTCTGAGTGAAGGCGTTGGAGACCTTGGACCAGGAAGAATTCATGAATCTTCAGGTTCCATTGTCGTGGAGCTTGCTTCAGGCCATATAGAGACTTGTTGAGCTTGCAGACGTGTTCGGGTTTATCTGGAGATATGAACCCCTCTGGTTGAGTCATGTAGATGATTTTTTTGAGGTCGCCGTTGAGGAAGGCACTTTTGGTGTCCATTTGATGGAGGTGCCATTTGTTGTTGGCGGCCAGGAATAGGATCACTCTGATAGATGAGTACTTGGCTACCGGTGCAAAGGTGTCTTGATGGTTTACCCCAAGAACTTGACTGTATCCGCGCGCAACGAGGCAGGCTTTGTAGTGATCAGGTGTACCTGCACTGGTCAGCTTGGTTTTGAACACCCACTTACACGTGACAACGGGTGTGTTGGGTGGTCGAGGGACTGCACACACTCCCATGTGTGCTGTTTTTGAAGTTGAGAGAGTTCCTCTTGAGCTGCTTGGCGCCATTGGTCAGCATCCGGGCGACACATAGTATCTTTGAAGCTGGTGGGATCCACCACTTGTGTGATTAGTTCTGTGTTATCAATGTCGTCGTCGGCTGGGATCTCAGTGGTTGACAGAAAACCAAGCTGAAGAAATGACGGAGGTCTTGTGAGTCGGGCGGACCGGCGTAGTCCTGATTTTGAAACAGCTGACGTAGTGCTAGGGATGAATGTCTGTGGAGTAGCGGGAGCATCATGATGTTCCTCTGGAACCATAGGAGGAAGTACACCAGCGTGGTCATCAGGTGTGGGGTCGACGGAGAATTTCTGAAGAGGTGGTGGAGTTGTCTCAATGTAGACAGTGGACGTGACTGTTTGTGGTGTTGCATCACGTGCTCGATTGAAGAAGCTTTCATCGAAGACGGGTTGTCTGCTCCGAATCACACGTTTGGAGTCTGGGTCCCAAAGTCGGTAGATGTCGCGTGTCTCGTACGCAAGGAGAATGCAGACTTTTGATCGTGGATCAAGCTTGGAGCGCTTCTGGCCGGACCAAGGCATGTGCTTTACATCCAAGAATACGGATGTGTCCCAGATAGGGCTTGTTCCCGGTCCATGCTTCGTAGGGTGTTGATGCTCCTGCAGGCAACTTTGCGGTGGGAAGACGATTTTTGATATATGCTGCAGTGTGAAGAGCTTCGGCCCAGAAAGCAGATGAGAGGCAAGCTGTGTGGAGCATGGTCCGTACTCGTTCAAGAAGAGTCTGATTCATCCTTTCTGCCTTGCCATTCTATTGTGGAGTATATGGCACCGTGGTTTGATGTTGAATGCCTCTCTCATCGTAGAAGACTTTGAGGTTGCGGTTGACAAACTCGGTCCCGTTGTCAGTGCGGATTTTCTTCACTTTCAGGCTGGTCTCGTTTTCAACCTGTCATACCCAAGTTTTCATTGCTTCAATAGCATCAGATTTGAAGCGGAGGATCCGGTCCAGACCATATGCGTGTAGTCATCCAAAATGTCGAGAAAATAGTGCTTGTTGGAGAGAGAGCCTTCCTTGATATAGCAGAGGTCCATGTGCACGAGTTCCAGGCACTCATGGGTTCCATGTGACGGGAGGGCTTGAACAGAGGCTCGATGTTTTTTGCCTGTGATACAGCCTCCGCACATGGGTGCTTCTTTGTCTTGCTGTAGACTGGCCGGAAGATCATGAGCAACTGAATCTGCAGCCATTTTGGTCAGAGTTGAATAGCTGACGTGTGCCAGCTACTTGTGCCAAAGTTCTGTCGTGGTTGACGGAGAAGTTGTCTTCGCCGGTGTAGGTGAAGAAGCCACAAAAGCCATTTCTTGTGTTTCTGAGTGTCTTGAGGGTTCGCTGGTGTCAAGGATGGTCAGGTTTACAATTCGAGTGGCCACCACTACGAGTTGAGATGTCTGGTTGTACACCTTGCAGTTCTTGTCAGTATCAAACACAACTTTGAAACCTTTGTCGTTGAGCTTGGTAACAGAAAGAAGATTTGCGGTGAGGTCTGGGACATAGAGTACGTCTTCAAAAGTCCTTATTGTCGGTTTTCCATTGCACGTAATACCGACCTTGAATGTCCCTTGCCCGTAGGCAAGGATAGTTCTCCCATCACCAAGGCGGACTTCTCGTGGTGTCAGGAAGCATTTGAAGTTGATGAACCAGTCCTTTTTGCAGGTCATGTGTTTCGTGCAACTAGAGTCCATGATCCATGCCAGGATGCCAGCAGCCAAGAGAAGCACACTGTCGATGGAGCACATGGCCAATTCTTCAGTCACAAACTCTTCTTCTGCCAGAATGTGATATGCTGCATCTTCTGGTGCTGAGCCATTGGTTGAATTCTCTGGCTGTGTGGCTGACATGTCTTTGTCAGGAAGGATTGGTCCTTCAGATAGGAGATTTCACGGGAAGTTGTCCTCCTCATCAGATAATTCCTGTGCTTTTGAAGACCCTGTAAGAAAGGCGGCCACGGTGGACATGTAATTCATCAGCATTGCTTGATGTGGTCTTCGAGAACCATAATGACGAGCAAAATTTGGACGTCGTTCAGGACAGTCCACGGCAATGTGTCCCTTTTGCTTGCACGTCCAACACACTCAATCATTTAGTGGAACAAAATCCCGTGGTGAGTGAGGAGTTGGTTGGTCCCTGTTGTTGAAATGCGTAAGGGATCCCTGACTGCCGTTACCATAGGATTGAAACTTTGTTGTCCTTTGTCCGTGATATTTGGTCATGAGGCCAGTTTCACCTCCATTCTCCTTGACGTATTGTTCTTCAACCATTATAAGTTCTTCGACAGCCTTCTCCAGAGTCAGAGAGTATGGTTGACTTTTGAGTGGTACTGCTTATGCTGCTGGTGCCGCTCCAACGACAGCACTAGGTGCCCCACCGGCGGCTCTTCCTTGTGCATCAATGGCTTGCTGTAGGGTTTTTCGAAGTTCAGCCAGCTGAGCATCAAAGGTCTTCCCTTGTTTCTGAAAATTCTGAAGTCGGTTGATGGTGTCTTTGAATCTGGCAGGTAGTCCACGTAAGAGAGTTAGTACTAGGACTCTTTCAGAGATCACTTCTCCCATTGATGAAATGCGGCTGGCCAGATGTTTAAGATGGGACATGTGATCCTCCAGACGTGTTCCTTCTTCCATCTGTTGAGTGTGAAACTCTGTCAAGAGACTTCCCACTTCAACATCGCTAGTTCTTTCATAACGATTCTTCACGGCCTTCCAAGCCTTCCTTGGACAGTTGGTTGGATTGTTTTCTCTGATGATAAACTTGAGTCGTTCTGTTAGATTCAACGCCAGTATTGGAAAGGCCTGGTCACAGCGCCGCTTCCAGCTGACTTGTTCTTCAGGTGACGCTCCTGTAGGTAATGTGTCAGTGGGAGGGTCCCAGACGACTCCCCATAGGCCCTTGTTTAGAAAAATAATCTCGATGTTGAATGCAAAGGTATGATAGTCATCGCCGTCAAACGGTGCCACTTTGAAGTGATCTCCATTGTTGATGGTTGCCGCCATAGTTGCGTAGATCTGAAGATACTACCTGCTCTGATACCAAATGTTTAAATTTTACAGAACAGAATCTTTAGGAATCTTGAGATGCAGTATCCTGATTGATCTGCTCTTCGATGCTTTACTGAATTGTTGGATCTCAGACACGTGTCACCACTCGTACACACAGAGGCACTCTTGCCTCAGTAATGTCATTGAATGTATGATTCAAGAGTATGGGCTAAAGGCACAGTTACACGAGTCGTCTCACAAGCTTTCCAACGGTACCAAGCTTGCTCAAAATGATCTCACACAGACGAAGTGATAATAAATACAAACCTACGGCTACTTATCTGTGTGTACTAGCTAATAGCAGAAAAGTACAAGTGTTGACGTAATCCGGTATCCTTGTGTCTTCTAGTTCTCAGTCACAGGATCTCTCAGGACGCCGCTCGATGATCTCCGATCATTGGCAGACCGAGGTTGGCGGATGCCCAGCACCCTCGGTGCGATCCACGGACGAGATCGTCTGGATCTGCGGTAGCTTCCCATGGCCGTTGATCTTTCTCGGGCATTTGTCTTGAGAGGACCGAATGGTCACACTTCTCGACTCAGCAACGGCTCCAATCATTCCAACTGCCCTCGCAATGATTCGTGATCACGGGATCCATCTTTAGAAAGAACAATATTTGCCGCGTGCTCCTATCCTTTGCCACAGCAGCAGACTCAGAGTCGAGAGGAGCTCACGCTCACACTCTCGCTTCGTCCGCCAGGCCACACACCCTACTTGTCCAAAACCTGCCAAAATATATAGCTTCCAGTACCATGATCCAATCAGCTCTCCGGAGCTCTAATAGGATGAGTAGAGTAGGTAGGGCTGCGGATGGATGGATCAGTGGGACGCCTAAGAGGCGTGCCCACAGCCATACCATGTCCCACCATGTAGGATAGACACGAGGGTCGAGAGAGAGAGAGAGAGGGTTCTCTCTCTTGGCCCTCTTGTTTCCTTTTTGTTGTTGTTGTGCCGAGCCCAATAGATCGTTGGATCGAGGCGATCTTCCCTTTTTCAACAGACAGGAAGGGTGCTACAAGGAGAGAGGGGAGATGAACCACGTAGACGAGTGGGGAACGTGTGAGACTACCAATGCTCAATCCAGGCACGATCATCAGGCAAGTCCCCCTGGACACCCCCAGAGGCAGCACACGTAGAGTGACATCGAACTCACAGACAGATACACGGGACTGGCCACTCACACTCTCACCTCCCTGAGATCAAAGGTAAAGCAGTTCCGCCAGTGCTGCTTAAGGGTGTGCTCCTCGTCACGGCGATCAGAGGAGCGATTGGAGGAGCGGTCGGACAAGCGGTTGGAGAAGTGCCCATCATCATGTGCCCAGTGTGGCACGAGATAGTGAGATGACAGGGGACTGTAGTGAGGAGGGCCAGATGGTGGAGGGATGCAACCCCAAGGGCTGGGCGCGGGTGGTGTCGGCTGGAGAGGAGCAAGAGTAGTGGAGAGCGTGGAGGCAGAGGAGGAGGATGAGGAAGACGCAACAGTCACAGCGGCGGCGGCGGAGGAGAGGGTGGCCCCTGTGCGGGCCCAATGAGGGTGCATGGAGGATGCAAGACATACATCGTCACGGGGGCCGGACATTTGGGCGCAGAGTGGCTAGTGGCGCCACAGTTCCAGCAGGTGACATCTGCAGTGGCGGGAGCGGAGTTCTTGCCACCACGGCTATACCCACGCCCCTTACCCCCACGACCACCACCACGGCCGGAGCCACTACCCCCCCATAAGAAGTAGCCTGAGTGAGATGAGCGGTCACCTGAGAAGAGGAGGAACTGGAAGTTGTTGTGGTCAAGAAGGAGGGTGAGGATGTAGTGACAACAGCGAGCGCAGCACGATACGTGCGCTTGTTTTGCAAGGTGTTCCACCAGTCGGTAAGACGTGAGGCAGTAAAGTCAAAGAGGGGGCCGATTCCAGGCGGAGAGTCAGTAGGGACTGGACCAGCGGCAAGATGCTCAAACTCTGCCTGAGATACGTGTAGATGGAGGTCAGACAGCTCAGGAATAAGGCCAGCAACAATGGAGAGGTAGGCGGAGAGGGGGCCGGTAGCTGTCCTACCAAGGTCCCGGAACAAACGCAGACTGCGCGTCCAATACTCGTCTGACATCTTGTCCGTCCGCATCTTTAGGGTGTTGAACTGGACAAGGAGGGTACTCTGGTCAGCATGCCCAGTCACTGTTTTGCTGTGGTGAATAAGAGCATAAGCGCTAACGAGATCAGCAGGGGTGCCGCAGGGTAGGTCTGCATTATACGTACCAATGTCATCAAGAAGATTCTTGGGGCCTGCGTCGATGAGGGCCCGCATAGCACGAGCAGCCTCATCAGCCTAAGGTATGAACGGGGGGCTTGGTAGGGGAGTAATAATCCCAGAGCAGGTCACCCTGGGCCCACGTACTGAAGCGTGTCTCCCAAGATGTGAAGGTGCGTTTTCACGTGAACTTGGGTGGTGGTGTCTCAAAGTCTTTCTGCCTAGCAGGAGGAAGAGCGCAGGCGGAGGCTGGTGCTGAGAGAGCGGGAGATGAGGAGTTAGCGACACCACCATTGGGGAGAGCTGATGAGTCTATTGAGGCTGACTCTGCAGGGGGAAGGATGGCAGCAAGACCTGGGATGGTGCGGAGACGCTCAATGACTAATGTGGCAACTACAACCGCTAGCTCATGCTGTGCTTTCCATCCCTGATGCAGCTCATCTTCAGCCTTACGACGCTTTGCTTGCACTTCACTAAGAGCTGCCTGCAGGGCCTCTATAGTCTCCTCCGGCGTAGGCATGATGAGAGGATGCAACCACGAATGTAGACAGGCGAGATATGGAGAAATTAGAGGATGTGCAGTGCGACACAATGCAATGCAATCCAGTGCTCACCGGGCTAGTTCCGAGGAAGGAGGGTGAAGAGCGGGGAAACAACGGCTACAGTTGATGAGAACAAGACCGCCACCCACCTTACAACAGACACAGTGAGGCACAGGACTCCTGTAATTGTGGCTCCGACGACTACAGCTGAAGCTGATGCAACAAGAACACCAGTGGTGACGTGTGGTGTGACATCTCGGGGAGCGCCAGTAGGATTCAGCACTGCTGCCGTGGTAGATACTCGAATGGATCCAATAGCACTGGATGTGGCGTCTACTGCAGTGGAAGTTGCTGTGGCAACATAGGCTGCTGTTGCTGTAACCTGTGTGGTAATGTTTGCAGCAACCGCTGCGAGCAGGGTGAGAGAAGCTGCAACGTGTGCGTAGGCCTCAACTACAGGGCCAACGGCCGTCTGTGTCGGGGCAGAGCAGGCTCTGGCCGTGGCGGCGAAGGTGGCGGCGGCACCAGCAGCCGCGTCAAGAATGGCGCCAGCCAACCCAATGGAGTCGGTGTGGACGGGAATAACAGGTATGACACCAGGCACTTGAGGTGCCATTGACGTCCAGGTGGATCTTGTTGCTGTAGGAGATGGGATAGGAGTAGGAGCAGGTGTAGGGTCGGTAGGCTGAGAGTAGCGAGGAGGGTTCATCCTTGGAGATGGAGGCAGTGGTGGTGGGAGATCATCCGGTGTGTAGACTTGCCAGTCGATCTCCTCCCATTCACGCTCAGCTGTTGTGTTAGCGTCCTCTTGCCAGTAGGAATGGTCCAGCATGCGCATCCACAGCGGAGTGTCGTCAGCAGTGGGTGGGTCAAAGTCACGTTGGTCCTCCCATTCACGATCAGCGTGCTGTGCTGTTGTGCGCGGGGTGTCTAATTCCTCGTTTGGTGGACCGTCAAGAGGAGGAGAATCTATTTTGAAGGAAGGTTAGGGCTGCTAGCGTAACCAGAAGAGGTATGGAAGCACTCTGTCCGATAGGGAGGTGTGGACCGAGAATGCCGTTGGGGTCACTGCCGTAGAGATGCGGCAGCGGAGGCACCGGCAATGCTGCTATTGGTGCAGCAACTGTTGCTGCTGTGGACGGCTGCGAAAAGAGTGCCACGTTCCAAGGAGTGTGATGCAGTACGAAGGCCGCAAGTTTGTGCCAAGAGAAGGGACATGAGTCACTCGCCAGTGGACAGACAATGAAGCGCCGGGATCCCGAAAGAGGTGGATAACACACGAGAAGACCGTAGTGACAGAATTCCGCACAGGTCCGTGTGTGTGAGATGAGCACGGACCTCTAGACCGGTGGCAGGAGAGGTACCACAAGGAGGTAAGGAGATGGGCAGCGGTGAAGAGATGACGACCCCGAGGAGAGTAGGCGGTGCTTAGAATACCGCGTAGTCGCCGAGGAGATCTCGGCGTTTCCCTCACAATTCCAGGATTGACGCGGTATAGGGGGGGGCCTACTGCTGTGATACCAGTAGTTACTAGGTAGCTTCCTAGATATGCTGTGTGGGACAGGGGGGGTGAGAGCAATGAAGCGTGAGACACGCGATGGATGCGGTCAACACTTGCCATAAAAATTGCACTGAAAACTGAGACAGACAGAGTGAGAGGAGCGAGCAAGCTAAGCACCGGTGAGCACGCACCCACACCGAGCATCACGCTCGGGTGGGTGAGTGCCCCCATCCGGGGGTCGAGCCCAACCACTCGAAATAAACCGAGGGCAGCTACTCACAAGTGCACGGCCAAAACTGGCATGGTGGCCCCCTAAGGATCAGCACCCGGGAAATATGCAGCTCCCAAAAGAACACTCAAGACAAGAGAAGCATGATGTAGGGCACGGCAATGAGAATGTATGATTCCTAGCATCTACTGCATCACATAATCATAGAAAGTCATGCAATGGCCACTTATGTGCCAGTGGGAACTCCTCGGTCCAGCAGTAGTTTGATAACGTCAGAGGCTTCAGTCATAGTGGGCACGCCTGACGCTTCCCCAGGTGAGGCCATTGTCATTTAATCTATACATGTGTGTGCAGAATGTGGGAGACAAGTGGTCATAGAGCTGTGAGTGGCCAACGAACTTCAACAGTAGACGGGGCAGCTGGCCAGTTTGCCCTCTGTGGTGGGAGTGAATATCGCGGTCCTCGCGACGCGATGGACAACTACACGCGCGCCGGGACATTGGATTCCCGGCGCGCGTGTAGTTGTGGCCCGGAGACGGCGGTAGTAGTTGTCGATGAGATGATCGACGTCTCGGAGGTTTTCGTAGGGCTCCCAGCTGTTATGCGCGGCGTCATAGCCGTGCCACTTGACAAGATATTTTGTCGTCTTGCCTCATTGTCGATGGCTGAGGATGTCCTTGATGTCGTACTCCGTGTCTTCGTCCACTTGTACAGGAAGCGAAGGAGGAACATCTCTGCCAGGGAAGTTCTCTGCTGGGTCTTGGTGCTTGAGTCTGTTGACATGGAACTGGGGCTGTTAAATCGAGATCGAGACGAGACGTCTTGATCTCAAACTGATTTTTCTGCATTTCTGTACGAGATGTCTTGTCCCGGATACATAAGACGAGAAACTCGATCTTGTCTCGGTCTCGCTCACATCGGAGACAATCTCGCATGTTGCACCATTACGAGGGGTGAGCGAAATGATGATTCGAGCTGCCGGAACCCACCCACTTCGCGGCCACTTCATTCTGACTGCGAGCAACTTATTTGAAAAAACCTAGAGTCAACATCTTCTTCTAAGCAAACCCTCCCAGTTCAGCATTCAAACCCTACGTTAGTCAGCCAACCAGCCTGCCAACTGCAGGTCTGGACCAGTGGGCACGGAACATCTCCACGAGCAGCCAGTTGTCTGCACGTGCCAGCGTTTGGCACGTGCAAGCAGGTTATGTGGAGCGAAAAACAAGTGCCGGGAGTGAATCGACCATTCTAGGCAAAGTAGCCCAAGCTCTTTACGCACTGAACGTCAAGCGATTGTGACTATTACAGTAGTTTGTTTTTTAAAAGTTATTTAAGTGAAATTTATTTGGATGTTCGTATTGACCCTCCATGACCGTTCCTAGACAGAGTGTCGCACACTGGATCTGCCCGCTTTCTGTGCTGACAGATCCAGTGCGTGATTGGCTGTTACAGCCTTGGCACACTTGGCAGGGGTCACTGGGAAATAAAAGCGAGAACCATACTACGGTACGAGATTCTTTTCCCGATCTCGTCCGACACATGACGTGTCTCCGTCTCGTCTTGTCTCGCTCGAGACACATCGAGATTGTCTCGTGTCGTGCGGTACGAGACAACGAGACAAGAACAAATCGAGACGAGCAAGATCGAGACCGGTCTTGATCTGGATTTAACACCATTACATGGAACACCATATGAGCTTGCATAGTAGGGGGGAGTTTTTTCGCGCAACCACAGGGGTTTCCATGCGCTCCATCTCAAACGGTCCCAACCATTGGGGTTTGAGTTTTGAGCAGTCAAATCCGCGAAGCTTGATGTTCACTGAGTTGAGGAGGACTTTATCGCCAGCGGTAAAGATGTCGTCGCTACGATGTCGGTCAGCTGCTCGCTTCATCGCTGCCTATGTCTTGACGAGGGTCTGCCGTGTTTCTTCCCACATGGTGGTGAAGTCTCGTCGTTGAACGTCAACTGGTGGAATATTCCTGCGACCCTGTAGGCCGGTAGGTGTGGCAGGAAGTTAGCCATACACCACTTCAAATGGTGTTTTACCTGTTGCGGTTGAAACTGCCGAATTATATGCGTTATTGGCGGTCGGGAGTTTTTTCTGTCCCATGAGGTTCGCATAGTGTTCGGAGCAGTTGTTTGAGCGTCTGATTTGTTTCCTTGGGTTTACTGTCGGTTTGAGGATGAAACACCGTCAAAAGTTGAAGCCGCTTCCTTAGCCAGTCATCAGTTTGCGCCAAAAACGGCTCGTAAATCGACCATCTTTGTCTCTTGTGATGGTTCTCTGTACGCCGTGTAGCCGCACGATGTTGTTTAGAAACAATCATGCTGTTCCTTTGGCGGTGATGGTGGTCGTTGTCGGGATGAAGTAGGACATTTCAGAAAACCTGTCGACGACCACGAGGATGGCGTCATATCCCTCGGGTGTGACGGATAATCTGGTGACGAAGTCCATGGAGATGTCTGCCCATGGTTCCGCTGGAACGGGGAGCGGTTGCAGAAGTCTGGGTGGCCTCATGCGACGAAATTTCTGTCGTTGACATGTGTCATAGGTTTTGAAAACGTTGGCCACGTCGGATTGCATCTTGTCCCACCAGAAGTTTTTTGTTAGCTTCTTCAGCGTGTTGTCCTCTCCAAAGTTTCCACTTGGACCGGTGTCATGGCATTCTTCGAGTAGCATACGGCAAAGTTCGTCGTTCAGGGGAACGACTACTTGGCGAGTGAACCAACGTCGTCAATACAGTACGTCGAACCAAACCTTGGTTTCATCATATCCCCCGTGCTGGTCGTAGCCTCTCGCGAATAATCGCTCAAGGTAGGGGTCTCGCTGTAGTTGTAGGGTTGCCACGTCGGTCGTGAAATCGGGTCAGCGGCTGATTGCGTCCGCCGATTTGGTTTTTCTTGGCCGGTACTTGATTTCGCAGTCAAACCCGGACTCAAGGAACTCCATCCATCGGGTTTGACTTCGGCTGAGATTTGGCCGCGTCTTCAAATATTTCAACGTGTGGTGGTCGGTGTGTAAGACGCATCGGCGACACTCCAGGTAGCATCGCCACGTCTTGAAAGCATGCATGACCGTCAGCATCTCCTTTTTATGGACCGCGTAGTTGAGTTCCGTTCCTCGTAGTTTTTGATACATGTAGGCGATCGGTTGTTTGCCGTTTCCGCGATCTTACAGGAGAATCGTGCCAAAGGCTTGGTCTGATGCATCCGTAGTCATGACATAGTCGATCGTCGGATCGGCTAATCGTAGGGCTGGTGCCGAGGTCAGATCGTTCCGCAAAGCAGTGAACGCTTCTTGTCTGCTGTCTCCCCACCACCACTCATTTTCTTTTCGAGTGAGGTTGAAAAGAGGCGCTGACACTCGCACGTAATCCCTCACGAATCACCAATAGTAATTATAGAATGAGAGAAAAACTTGAATTTCTCAAACGTTGGTCTCACGTTGGCCAATCAGCGACTGCTGCCATTTTTTTTAATCCAAGGTGATCCGTCCGTCGTGGATGACATGATCCAAAACTCGATTGAACGATGAATGGAATTGCATTTTGAGAGTTTTCTGAAAAACTTCTCTCTTTGTAAAACTTAAAGGAATTTTCGGACATGTCCATTGTGCTCCTCCGAGATACGGCTGTACACCAGAATGTTGTTGAGGTACACCACGACAAAGTCGTCGAGGTATAGCCAAAAAATGTTGTTCATTGTTGCCATGAACGTCTCTGGGGTATTTGTGAGTCCAAAAGGCATAACTGTGAACTCAAAGTGTCCGTAGTGAGTTCGGAATGTTGTCTTCTTGATGTCGGCGGCATCTACGCGTATATGGTGATATCCGCTGTGTAAGTCGATTTTGTGGAAAAATTCGGGCTCCTCGGAGTTGATCGAAAAGTTCGTGGGTTCGGGAGAGAGGGTAGCGGTTCTTGATGGTAGTGTCATTCAACACCCGATAACCCACGTACATCTGCATCTCGCTAGTTTTCGTTTTTACAAATAGTACTGGTGCGGCGTATGGTGACGTGGAAGGGCGGATGAACCCCTGACCGAGCATCTCGTCGAGCTGCATCCTAAGCTTGGTCAGCTCGTGATCGCTAATCCGATAGGCCCCTCGGACGATAGGTCTGCTGCCCGGTTTCATTTTGATGCGATGGTCGATGTCGCGCTGAGGAGGTAAAGTTTTTGGGAGTTCGTCGGGGAAGACGTTAGTACATTCCTTAATGAGTGGTGCGAACTCTTCGAGTACCATGGCGAACTTTGTGGAGGCCGATGAGGCCGATGATGAGTCAGCTGTTGCTACTTCCGCTTCTTCCATTGGCTTGAGATGTATGAACCACAAACGGGCTCCTCTTCGTATACAGTGCTTGGCAACGTTGAGCGATATCGGCTGCACCGGTTGTCACTTTTCGGCTTTCGCGACTTCCTCTGCTGCTTCCACCTCTGCTGCTTCTGCTGTCGGCTTCCGTCCTGCACGCAAAAGTTGTCGTTTGGCACCGTCAATCTCCACGTAAGCGTTGCCGCTGTTCCAGTCGACCTGCAAACTGTGCCGGTACAGAAAATCTCGTGCGAGAATGATGTTATGATCACCCATTGGAAAAGACCTCTAGACTGTTATATCCCGAACATCTCCCACTCATAGTCGTAATAGTTCTCGGAGTCTCTGTATATGTAGTCTCCCATCGATGGATTTTCCTTCAAACACTCCTGGTTTGATCTGCAAACCCAAATTGTGAACCATATCGTTGTTTACGAAGCTATGTGAAGCTCCTCCATCCAATAGTGCTGGTACTATTCTACGACTTCTGCATCCTTGAAGTTGAACTTTTAGCAGTATAGCCGGTTGGTCATCCTCGTAACCCTCGTCGAACTTTGCGATCTCAAAAACCCACTGCAGCGATGTAGGTCGTTCAGATGGGCAATTGTCTGACGAAGATCGTTCTGCGCGGACAAGAGTTGTGCCTTGTACTCCTGCCCTTTGCCGTTTCTCTTCTCATTTTTCTACAACTTCCCCCCCTTTTTGGCCTGCTTCTTGCTTCTACGATTCCGAGTGATGTGCCCTAATTTTCCATAGTTGTAGCAGGTTCGCTTATCTCTCTGGTCGATGGCGTCCACTTCCATCGGGGTCGAGGAGTCCGTTGACTGGTTTTTTTTTTCTATTTCCATGATAATTGTGGTTAGGAGGTCACAAGGCCTAGGATTCCTAGATGCAAGCGTTATAGTCGGCACTGTCGATCCTTTCTGCTATTGCAATCATCCGTGGCAAGTCGTTCTGGATGCCGGAAATGGCAATCGCTTGCCGGATATCTCGCTTGAGGCTGTTGTTGTAGTGAAAATAGAGTTCATCGGTGGCGATGTCTGCTCTGGTGATTATCGCTCGGAATCTCTGCTTGTACTCCGCCATCCTGGACTGCTGACGTAGACGCTGGAGTTTATACTGTGGGTATGATTTTTCATTCAGCCATCCAAAGTGTGCGGGCATCGCGCGCGAGAATTCGTTCCAGTCGGTTGGTGGCGTCATCGCGTCTTGCCACTTTGGGTTGATCTGCTCCAAGGGTAGAACGCCTGCGGTGGGTGATGTGAGACGGGCGTCGAGATCCATCAATGATGCTTTGTCATTGGATTGTCTTTAGGTCGGACCACCACCTTAACACCGGGCCATACAATAGCGCGGCTGCGAGGTCAATTTTATTTTGATCTTCATTGACCCCAGCAGCGGTGAAGTACACCTCCAAACTTGTCAGCCACATCCAAACCGTTGGTCCTTTTGAGTTTGTAGGATCAAATAGTTCTGGTGGAGCCGGAAGAATTTCGGGTTCGCTTGAGAGTTGGGTATTTCTCTCGACGAGCACCGCTTTACGTGCGCTTGCGTTACGAAGAGCCTCCATCATGACGTTGAGTTATTGATCCCTTCAAGGGTGGAGATCCTGTTCGCCAGTTCCTTGTTGATTCGCGCCTGTTTTCAAGTGCCACCTATCGTCCCTGCTGTTGTTGTAGAGGCTGTCGGTAGGGGCAGCTGGTTCTTCGCCTTCGGGTCAGTGACTGGATTGGTCGCCGAAGCCATAGGGGTAGTTCCAACTTCCGCGAAGCCTGCCACTCTAGCGTTTGTTGTCGCTTCAGGGTTCACGTGCATCGGCACGTTCTGCTCTTCCATCGCCGAAGTCGTCGCGGAAGACCCGCTGCTGATCATTGATTGCGCTTGCCCTCTTTACGTCATAGCCACAAAGTCTGCAAAGTCTTGACGTGCGAGATGCACTGAAGACTTGTGCGAAGTAGTCCTCCGGAAGGATGATGTAGTCAGATGCCTCTCAAGCACCGTTGCACTTTGATACCAAGGGCTACGCTGAACGGAGCGTAGATGGTGAACAAGTAGAAGTTGCGAGGCAAAACATGGCTTGGAATTTGGGACACTCGAGCAATTAGCGGTAGGTGTACTTCGATGACAAGTGTCGAAATGATCAAACATGTATATACAAGTGACGAGTTACGAATGAAGCATAGTCAGGGTCATTGGATCGTATGTCGAGCGACGAGTGTGGAGTCGTGTCGTGAGTGGTCGGATTTGAGAAGGTCCTTCGAGAAGTAGGGGGTCTTCGAGGATCCACGGTGAAGATGCGCGATGCATCTTTAAAAATCCAGATTCGTCAAGAGTCTTCGAGAAGTCGACCGAAAGGTCATGAAAATTCTGTTTGTAGGTTCGCGAGAATGGTTGAAGCTGTCAGAAGGGTTCAGGAATATTCACTGAGAGTGGGGCAGTTGGCCAGTTTGCCCTCGGCGGTCGGAGTTAATATTGCGGTCCTTGCGACACGATGAGCTGTTTTTGTAATAACAGAAATGCCCACTCTTGAAGATTAGGAACTCGTGTACGTCTGGTATGTAACAGCATGGAAGGTGAACGGGTATGATTTGCGAGGCAGAAAACAATTTGTGATTATGGTACACTTGATATATCTGTAATTAGCGGTAAGTGTACTTCGATGAAAAGTGTCAAAATGACAGAACACATACATACAAGTGTCAAGTTACAAATGAGATGTAGTCGGAGTTTTTTATTCAATCATCAAGCGATGCGTGTGGAGTCGCGTCGTGAGTAGTCGGATCGAGAAGCTCCACCGAGGAAACAGGGGGGCTCGAAGATCAACGGTGAAGATGCAAGATGCTTCTTTACTAATCTCGATAATTCTTGATGCATAAAAAAGTCGACCGAAAGGTCATGACACTTTTGTCGATGTTTCTTGAAAGTGGTCAAAGTAGGCAGAACGTGCGCAAAGGAATCCTTGGAGGTCTGTTGCGCTGAACAGAGCGTAGATGGTGAACAGGTAGAAGTTGAATAAATCATGCTTCTGCTTCACTGCTTGATTTGTCTGAATTTACAATCTGTCAAGCATCTATCGTGGGCCCAAGTAACACACGCCTGAATTGCGTGACAAAACAAGCTGGAACACAAGTCAAGTGTCCAGACAAATGAATGGCAAAGGAATCAACCGATTTCATTAAGAAATAAGAACGTACAGGTCAAACGACTAAATAGTGTCGATTCTGGCTATCACTACAGAACTACAAGTGCCGGTAGTCCGGTCACCTTGTTACTCGCACTGGAAGTCCGCTTCCAAGTGCTGGAGGGGCTGACGCCTTGGCCAGGGGTGACCAGACAGCAGTAGCGTCGCTCTCGCTCCTTCCTGCCACGCTGGCACTTCCGGTCCTTGCTTTTATGTTGTGCCACTTCCAGAACTTGCACAAACCTTCCTGTAATATACGTAGATCCTCCACATGTCCATCTTCGAATAACAGGTACACATAGTCAGGGGAGGCATGGGACTGCCCTCTCTCCTGGCCTCCGGAATGTCGCAGGAAGTAGGATAGTGTAGGATAGATAGGGTGAGGGTCAGAGGAGGAACTGGCAATTTCTCCCCTGGCCCTCTTGCCCATTTTGTTCAGGACTAGATTGAGTTTGGACACAAACCATGCCGGTTTTCATCATTCCCCCTTTTTTGGTCCAGTCTCATTTAAGTCATAGCAAAGCATGCTTTGTGATTTTTGTCCAGGCACCTCTGAGAGATTCTCCCCCCTTCACCTTTTAGTGCAGTGATTTTATGAGAGTTGTAGGAGTAGGTGGACAGTGGTTTGAGCATTGGATTTTTTGGGTTTTCCGAGGAAGAGCTGTTGGACCTGTTCCTTTCCTATCATCCTTCCTCCGTGTCTCAAAAAGAGAATCACGGTTACAGGGTACCATCGCTGCCCCCCCTCCACTCACGCTCGCAGTCAAACAGTCAGAACAGTGAATGCTCATTCGGTCAACGAGTCAATGTACCGCGAGGGTTCACAGCGCTTTGGTCCTCGCTAGCGACAGCCAGGGCCTTGACTCGCTTGCTGAACCAAGTGTGCTGTGTCCCCGTAGGCAAGTCATTCCCACGCGTTGGCTCTGTTAGCGAGAGACGAGACCCATGCACATGCAGAGGTCAGCATGCTGTTTCCCATCGAGTGATTTTGAGAAGATGTCCGCTTCTTGCCTTCTCGTCTCCATGTACACCATTTCAACTTCACCTTCAGCCACAGCATCTCTGACATAGTGAAACTGGCGCTTGAGATGCTTTGTCTCGTCGTGCAAAACGGGATCATCTGCCAAGGCGATAGCACTTTGACTGTCGCAGAAAATTGTGGTCGGTTCCAGTTGGTCAAAACCCAGTTCTCCGAGTAGCATTCGCAGCCATACAGCTTCTCGGGTGCATTCGCTTTGTGAGATGTATTCAGCTTCTGTTGACGAGAGTGCTACAACAGATTGTTTCTTGGAGCGCCATGAAACTGGTCCTCCATTGATTTTGAAAACGTAACCAGAGGTTGGCCTGCTGTTGCTCTGGTCCCCTGACAGGTCAGCATCGCAGAATCTTGTAAGGAGAGGTCCATCGGTCTTGGTGTATTGAATGGACATGGTAGGAGTTCCACGCAGGTAGCGGATGCACCTCTTGGCTGCAATGATGTGCTCCTTGGCTGGTGCCTTGCATCCTTGACTCAGGATGCCAACTGCGTAAGATAGATCAGGACGCGTACCAACAGAAGCATACATAAGTGACCCTACCATGCTGGGGTATAGTTTGGCATCTGCTGGTGTTGCTAACATGTCAGGCGTCGGTGGCTTTGTGAGCCCATGATTTTGCACCAAGGGAGTGGTCTGGGGTGCAGATTGGCCCAACCCAAACTTGTCGGCCATGCGTTGCACGTAGGATGCCTGTGAGAGCAGAACCTCAGGTGCGAAAATATCTTGGTTCACTTAGATCCCAAGGTAGTAGGTCAGCTGTCCCATATCTGACATCTCAAAGGTCATGGAGAGCTGTTGTTTGAAGGTGGAAATCACAGGTAGAGAGGGCCCAAAGATGATCAGATCGTCAACGTAAAGAATGACGCCGAGAGGTGTAGGGCCATGGCGGAAATACACCGAGTGATCGGAGTGCAGCCGTAGAAGATCTTGAGTCAAGAAGAACTCGTGGATCTTCTTGTTCCACTGACGAGGAGCTTGTTTCAGGCCGTAGAGAGATTTGTTGAGCAGACAGACCAGAACTTCCCCCCCTGTGCAACAAATCCCTCAGGCTGGGTCATGTAGACAGTTTCGTCAAGGTCACCGTTCAAGAAGGCAGACTTGACATCCATCTGGTGAAGGTGCCAGGCGTTGGAGGCGACCAAGACCAAGATAACGTGGATGGAGCTATACTTGGCCACAAGAGCAAAGGTATCGCTGTATTTGACAACAAGGACCTGGCTATAACCACGGGCAACTAGGCGCGCTTTGTACCTACAGGGGTCGCCGTTAGCATCAAGTTTCGTCTTGAAGACCCACTTACATGTGACAACAGGAGCGTTGGAGGGGCGAGGAACGAGTGTCCAGGTGCGCTGCTTCTGGAGCTGCTCAAATTCCTCAACAGCGGCAGCGTGCCACTGAGCAGCTTCAGGGCGGCTGAGTGCATCCCGGTAGCTGGTGGGATCGACAATTTGGGTCACAAGCGCAATGCAGGTGTCTTCATCAGCAGTGAGAAGACAGGAGGAAGCAGCGATGCGTGCAGATCGACGAAGGGGAGGTGGTTATGGTGGTAGAGCCTGTGTAGCAAGAAGGTCAACCAGAGCTGGAGCCGGCTGCTGTGAGACGTGTTCAGCAGGAACGATGGGCGGGAGAATACCCTCATGCTCATCAGGAGTGGGGTCCACAGAAAACTTCTGAAGCACGTTGGTGATGTCCGTGACGTCGTCCATGCGGATCAATGGTGTGAGAGCCGGCGGTTGGGCCGCAATGGAGTGGGCCTGAAAGGATTCATCAAAGGTGACACTCCTGCTGTGGAATACCTTCTTGGTGTCATTGTCCCAGAGGCGGTAGGCGTTTCCACCTTCTTCATAGCCAAGAAGGTAGGTTTTCTTGTTATGGGCTCCCAGCTTGGTGTTGTCTTGTGGCCGGATCCAATCATAGGCGGTGCACCCAAATATCCTGATGTAGCTGACATTTGGCCGGTGGCCAACCCAAGCCTCGTAGGGTGTGCTTGTGCCTGCAAGCAACCATTTAGTGGGGAGCCGATTGGTGATGTAGGCACCCGTAGCAACGGCTTCAGTCCAGAAGGTTGCAGGGAATCCCGCAGTGTGAAGCATGGCCCGTGCTCTGTCAAGGAGGGTACGGTTCATACGCTCAGCTTTGCTGTTTTGTTGAGGGGTATATGGCACTGTTGTTTGGTGTTGAATCCCTTTGGAGGTGTAGAAGCGTTTGAGGGTGGTGTTCACAAACTCTCCTCCATTATCCGTGCGAATATTTTTGACAGAAGCCTCTGTCTGGTTTTCGATTTTGCATATCCAGGACATGATAACATCTGGTGCCTCGGATTTGTAGCGGAGGAATTTAACCCACACATAGTGGGTGTAGTCATCCAGAATCACAAGGAAGTAATGCTTGTCTGCGACAGCTTTTCCCTTGAGATAGCAGAGGTCCATATGTAGTAGTTCGAGTGGCTTGGATGTGGAGAGCTCTGTGTAGGAAGGAAAAGGTTCCTGCGTTTGTTTGCCTGCAAGGCAACCTGTACATGGACGATCAGGGGTTTTGTTAGACAGCTGCGGGGGATCGTGGACCAGCCCTTTGCTGGCCATTGCAGTCAATGTTTGATGTCCAACATGTCCGAGGAACTGGTGCCAAGGCATGGCTGCTGAGTCTGTCGTCGGCTGAAGCTGAGGTGGAACCTCAGCAATTGTGGCAGTGGTAGGGGCAGTGGCCACAAACGCCATCTCAGGAGCAGAGTCGGAGCTTGTTGTTGGTGGCGGCTTTGAGTGGAGGACGGTGAGATGACCTTTGCATCGTGCGACGGCAGTGATTTTGTCCTCTTTTGTGTAGACGTTGCAGTTTTTCTCGGTGTCAAAGGTCACCTTGAGGCCTTTATCATTGAGTCTCGCAACTGATAGGAGGCTTGCTGCCAAGTCAGGCACATAAAGTGTGTCTTGAAACACGCGCACGGTCATCTTCCCTTCTAGCTCAATAGCAACCCGGACGGTGCCAATCCCAATGGTAGGAATAACTCTCCCGTCACCAATTCGTACTGCATTTGGAGCCGCAAGATCCTTGTAATCAACAAACCAGTCTTTGGGGCAGGTCATGTGACGTGTGCAGCCAGAGTCTATGATCCAAGCAAGAATCCCAGCAGCAAGGAGGAATGCACTGTCAATGGTACAGAATGCCATTTCCTCCAGCACCAAGTGGCTGTGATCATCATGGTCTTGTTGTGAGCAGGGGGTCTGGTCATTTGTCGGATGATGATTGTCGTCCAGGAGCAAGGTAGAAAATGCATCCATGTACCTTTGTTGTTGGTTTCCAATTTTAGCAGAGGACGCTTCCTCTTTTTCTTGGAGTAGCTGTTCGAGAAGATCTTGATCTGCTTTTTCTTTGTCAAAGAATCTGCTTGAATCTGCAGTACCTTGAGCAGAGGTGAGTTCAGTTAGTTTGATGACAACATTTTGACATCCTGAGCCACTGCAGTGCGTAAGGCATGCTGTTGTTGTGGAGATCCTTGTCATGGCCAAGAGCATGCTTGGAAGGTATGTCCTTTCTTGCCGCATTTTTAGCATGTTATGTTGGCAAACCAGTCACCTCTGGATGTAGGAGATTGATGTCGCAAGTTGTTGGGATGATATGGTAGGTGTTCTGGTCGTTCATGGTTGGATCTGTTGGCGTAACCAGGTGATGATGATCCTAGTCGGCCCTGTCCATAGCCGCGTCCATTGCCATGGGTCTCATGCTTCTTGTGACGTTGGTTTCCATGAAGGGTCGTGTACAGAGCTGAATCACCACCAGCTGCTTCCTTTAGAAATTTGGCTTCAGTTTGCATCAAAGCTCGCGTGCCTTCTCCATTGTTAGTTTGTACGGTGATGTTGTTGCCGCTGGCTGGACTACTGCTGCTGCTGCTGCCACTCCTCCTCCTTGAGCACCCAACGCAGCTCCTGCAGCCGCCCCTGCTGCTGCTCTGGCTCCAGCATTTGTAGCTGCTAGTGCTTTCAGTCTGTCATCAAACTCTTGTCCTTGGTCTTGGAATGTCAACAGTATTTCAACGGTCTGATCAAACCTGCTGGGAAGTACACTGAAGAGGGTGTAGATCATGACTCGTTCAGATATAGCTTCCCCCATACCTGTGATTCTGTTTGCCAGAGTTTTGACGTATGTGATGTGATCCTCCAATCTTGCCCCCTCAGCCATCTGTTGACGATGAAACTCTTTCAGCAGTGCAGCCAATTCTGAGTCACTGACTTTGTCATATCTTGTCTTGAGAGCTTTCCAAGCTGTCCTTGGGTTCAGTGTGGGGTTGTTGTCGCATATCAGAAATTTGAGTCTCTCAGTGACGTGAAGAGCAATGATTGAGAACGCCTGGTCATTTTGTCGCTGCCACAGGTTCCTTTGGTCGACAGTGGCCGCTTGATCAAGGACATCCGTGGTCGGATCACTTAGTAGTCCCCACAGGCATTTGTTGAGAAGGATGAGTTAGATGTTAAACGCAAAGGTATGGTAGTCTTCACCATCAAATGGTTCAAGCTTGAAATCATCGCCGCTGAGTGACGCCATGGCGGCATCGTTTCTTGATCCCGCCACTCAGATGTTGATTTGAGGTACTCCAGTTCATTGAAAGAATAGGAATGACCTGTTTATGGCACCCTGCTCTGATACCACATGTTAGAAAAATGGATCCCCAGTCTCTTCAATGCCTGACAGGTCAATAAATCATGCTTCTGCCAGATCTGCTTCTCCTTCACTGCTTGATTTGTCTGAATTTACAACCCGTCAAGCATCTGTCATGGGCCCAAGTAACACATGCCTGAATTGCGTGACAAAACAAGCTGGAACACAAGTCAAGTGTCCAGACAAATGAATGGCGAAGGAATCAACCGATTTCATTAAGAAATAAGAACGTACAGGTCAAACGACTAAATAGTGTCGATTCTGGCTATCGCTACAGAACTACAAGTGCCAATAGTCCGGTCACCTTGTAACTCGTACTGGAAGTCCGCTTCCAAATCCTGGAGGGGCTGACGCCTCGGCCAGGGGTGACCGGTCAGCAGTAGCGTCGCTCTCGCTCCGTCCTGCCACGCTGGCACTTCCGGTCTTTGTTTCTTCCGTTCCTTGCTTTTATGTTGTGCCACTTCCAGAACTTGCGCAAACATTCCTGTAATATACGTAGATCCTCCACATGTCCATCTTCGAATAAGAGGTACACATGGTCAGGGGAGGCATGGGACTACCCTCTCTCCTGGCCTCCAGAATGTCGCAGGAAGTAGGATAGTGTAGGATAGATAGGGTGAGGGTCAGGGGAGGAACTGGAAATTTCTCCCCTGGCTCTCTTGCCCATTTTGCTCAGGACTAGATTGAGTTTGGACACAAACTATGCCGTTTTTCATCACAAATTGCGAGTTACAAATGGAGAATAGCCGGGGTCGTGGGCCAAATTTCGAGCGATTCGTGTTGAGTCGCGTTGTGAGTGGTCGGGTTCGAGAAGGTCCGCCAAGAAATTGGGGGTCTTTGAGAATCGACAGTGAAGATGCACGATGCATTTTTATAAATCCAGATTCGTCGACAGTCGTTGAGAAGTCGACCGAAATGTCGTGTCATTTCTGTTCATAGGTTTGCGAGAGTGGTCGAAGCTGTCAGAAGGTTCGAGAATATCCACTGAAGGCAGGGCAGTTGGCCAGTTTTCCCTCACCGGTCGGAGTGAATATCGCAGTCCTTGCGACGCAATGGGCTGCTTGTGTGATAACAGAAATGCCCACTCGAGAAGATTAGGGACACGTGTAAGTCTCGTACGTAGCACTTCCCTTCCTTTTAGCCGTGACGTCCCGGCGCAGGTGCAGTCGTGGCCCAAAGACGGTGGTAGTAGCCGTCGATGAGATGATCGACGTCTCCGAGGTTGTCGTAGGGCTCCCATCTGTCATGCACAGCGTCATAGCCGTGCCACTTGACGAGATATTCTGTCTTCTTGCCTCGTCGTCGGTGGCCGAGGATGTCCTCAATGATGTCCGTGTCTTCGTCCACTTAATTGGGAGGTGGAGGAGGGACATCTCTGCCACGGACGTTCTCTCTGGGGTCTCGGTGGTGCTTGAGTCTGCTAACATGGAACACCGGATGAACCTGCATTATGTCGGGGAGTTTGAGTTGCACAACCACAGTGGTTTGCATGCGCTCGATCTCAAACAGTCCCAACCATCAGGATTTGAGCTTTGAACAGTCGGATCCGCGGAGCTTGATGTTCGCCGAGCTGAGGAGGACTTTGCCGCCAGCGGTGAAGATGTTGTCACTGCGATGTCGGTCAGCTCCTCGCTTCATTGCTGCTTGTGTCTTCGTGAGTGTGTACCATGTTTCCTCCCAAACGGAGGTGAAGTCTTTTTGTTGAACGCTGGCTGCTGGAATAATACTACGACTCTGTAGTCTAGCTGGTGTGGCGGGAAGTTTGCCGCACACCACTTCAAATGGAGTTTTACCTGTTGCGGTGGAAAATGCCGAATTTTATGCGATTTTGGCGGTCGGGAGTTTTTGTGCCCAAATCCACCCCATGAGGTTTGTATAGTGTTTGGATCAGTTGTTCAAGCGTCTGATTTGTCTGCTCGGTTTGACCATTGGTTTGAGGGTGAAATGCCGTCTAAAGTTGAATTCTGCTTCCGTAGGGAGTCATCAGTTTGCGCCAAAAATGGCTGGTAAATCGATCGTCTTTGTCGGTTGTGATGGTTGTCGGTACGCCATGTAACAGTACGATGTTGTTTAGAAACAGCCGTGCTGTTCCTTTTGCGGTGACGGTGGTCATTGTCGGGATGAAGTGGGACATTTTAGAAAACCTGTCGATGATCACGGCGTCATATCCCTCAGGTGTGACTGGTAATCTGGTGACGAAGACCATGGAGTTTTTGCCCATGGTTTTGTTGGAAGGGGGAGCGATTGCAGAAGTCTTGATGGCCTTGTGCGACGAGATTTTTGTCGTTGACATGTGTCGCAGGTTTTGCAGAGATTGGCTATGTTGGATTGCATCTTGTCCCACCAGTAGTTTTTTGCCAGCTTCTTCAGCGTTTTTCCTCTCCGAAGTGTCCACCTGGACCGGTGTCAAGGCACTCTTCTAGCAGCATATAGCAAAGTTCATCGTTCGGGGAAATGACCACTTGGGGAGTGAAGCAACGTTGCTAGTAAGGTGCGTCGAACCAGAACTTGGTTTCATCATATCCGCCGTGCTGGTCGTAACCTCGTGCGAATAATCTCTCGAGGTAGGGGTGTCGCTGCAGTTGTAGGATTGCCACGTTGGCCATTAAATCTGGTCGGCAACGGAGTGCGTCCGCCGGATTGGTTTTTCCTGGCCGGTACTCGATTTCGTAGTCGAACCCGGGCTCAAGGAGCTCAATCCATCGGGTTTGAAGTCGGCTGAGATTCAGCTGCGTCTTCAGATATTTCAACGGGTGGTGGTCAGTGCGCACGATGCATCCAGGTAGCATTGCTACGCCTTGAATGTGTGCACGACCGCCAACATCTCCTTTTTGTGAACCACATAGTTGAGTTCCAGTCCTCGCAGTTTTTGAGACACATAGGCACCCGGTTGTTCGCCATTGCCGTGGTCTTGCAGAATAATGATGCCAATGGCTTGGTCTGATGCATCCGTAGCCATGACGTAGTTGGCCGTTGGATCGGCTAATCACAGGGCTGGCGCCGAGGTCAGACAATTCCGCAAAGCGGTAAATGCTTCTTGTTCGCTATCTCCCCACCGCCACTCATTTTCTTTTCGAGTGAGGTTGGAAAGAGGCGCTGACACTCGCGCGTAATCCCTCACCAATCACCGGTAGTAATTGCAGAATCTGAGAAAAAAACTTGAATTTCTCGAACGTTGGTCGGCGTCACCCAATCAGCGACTCCTGCTACTTTTTTCAGATCCATTTTGATCCGTCCACCGTTGATGACGTGACCCAAAAATCGATCGAACGATGTCTGAAGTCACATTTCAAGAGTTTTCCGAGAAACTTCTCTCTTTGTAAAACTTTGAGAACTTTTTGGAGATGTCCATCGTGCTCCTCCGGGGTTTGACCGTACAACAGAATTTTGTGTAGGTATACTACAACAAAGTCGTCAAGGTATGGACAGAAAATGTCGTTCATTGCCGCCATGAATATTGCTAGGGCATTTGTAAGTCCAAACGGTATAACCATGAACTAGAATGTTGGAAGATAGGATCGTTGAATGTCACAAAACAAATGCGAGACAGCGCAGAACTAATTGCAGAATCAGTGAAGATCAACACAGGCTCACTCAGCCAGATCTACACACTGCAATGAGAGAGAGGAAAGAAATCCCTTTCATTAACTCCAAGTGCTGGGTACAAAGCTACTACAATCTAGGTACAAAAGAATAATCTGAAAAAGGAGAATGAGCCACGCTAAATACCCCGCTCGCCTTCGCTACTGCTCGTCTCGCTCCGCTGAACAGTAGTGCCATCCTCAGTTGCCGTCTTCAAACTGCCGGCTTTGCTTGGTTGTGGTTTTGGTGCCGTTTGGGTGTCTTTGCTTCTGGTAGATGGTCACCGCTCGAGCGTGGTCTTGACTCTCGAATATTACCCTCGGAACTTCTGTGAGAAATATCCATTAGTCGTCAGCCGTAGATCGGCCATCGAACAGTTGTCCCATCATCAACCGCTCGATAGGTATCGATTGGTTCTGTCCCCCCCTGATGTCCGGACCCTGCCTTAACTCTACTTTATGCGGACGGACAGTCCGGTTACTTTGTGGTTCAACTTCTGCCGAGTGTGCCACGTCGGCCTCCTGCTTGGGTACCACCCAAACTTCCGCAACACCGAACCACTCCATGTAAGTATGCAATTATCCTCTTAATATATCTCACTCATCACCAGTACACTTATTGAAATACAGGTACATCAGTGGGCAGGTGAGGCACGGCAGAGTCCTCTCTCCTGACCCCGGGAATAGGTAGTCGGTAGGGTAGGGTAGGTCACGGAGGGGCAGGGGAGAGGTGTCGGTACCTCTCCCCTGCCTCTCTGTGGTTTTGCCCATTTTGTGAAACTCATTTCCAACAATCCCCCCTGTGAGTTTCAAGCCGTAGAAGAGAATACTGCCCCCCCCCCCTTCTTGTGTGGTTTGTTCGTTCCACGCTCCCTTGTCCCTCAGCCTCTCATCCACGGTCTCATCTTTATAGTTGAGTGAGCCGGGTTACAGAAAAATATTCGCTCACACTCCCTCACATTTTTATGTATGTTTTTGGAGACCAAAAAAAAAGAAAAAGAGAATCCCCCCTGTAAAGATCAATCATCCTCCCTGGTCCAATCCTCGCATTGGGTGGCCAGGGTTACATGGTCCATACGCATTCTCAGTCCATGATCAGTCCAATGGTGCTGCATAATGTTTCATGCTGGTGACCATCCAGTGCTTTTGTGAACATATCGGCAGCCTGTTGCTTTGTCCCGACATACTCAAGGTGTACATCTCCCTCTGCCACAGCATCTCGCACATAATGATATTGTCTTTTGACATGTTTTGTGTGATCATGGAGTACGGGGTCCTCGCTGAGCGCCATCGTTCCCTCATTGTCGCAGAAGATCACGGTGTGTTCCATCTGGCTGAATCCCAATTCTTCCAGCAACATGCGCAACCAGACAGCTTCCCTGGTTGCCTCACTTGCAGCGATGTATTCCGCCTTGGTAAACGACAAGGCCACCACAGATTGTTTTTTTGAACGCCAGCTCACGGGTCCACCGCTGAGCATAAAAATATATCCAGAAGTGGATTTGCTGGTGCTCTTGTCGCCCGATAAATCCGCATCACAGAATCCAACCAAGCGAACGGCACCCTGTGCAGTGTACCGAATCTTTTTCTCTGCATTGCATTTCAGGTATTTGATGCACCTCTTGGCAGCAGTCACGTGATTGACTGTGGGGTTTTTGCATCCCTGACTCAGCAGCCCGACTGCATAGGAAAGATATGGCCTTGTCCCAACGCTGGCGTACATCAGGGAACCGACCAGGCTGGGAAACAGCTTAGTGCCCTTGGGATCAGCGAGGAGGTCAACTGTCACAGGCTTGGTCAAGCCATGATCCACGGGAAGTGGAGTGCCTGTAGGGTGAGGCTGACTCAGGCCAAACTTGTCAGCCATACGGGAGATGTAGGTACTCTGCGACAGTGTGACCTCCGACGGATCGCGACAGTGGTAAATCTGGATCCCAAGGTAGAAACGGAGAGGGTCCATGTCGCTCATTTGAAAGGTTTCTGACAGGGCCAGAGGCGCAGATGCCCCTACATGCAATGGCGGTTCCTCTCACACCTTTGGGGTCCATTTCAATCAGTTAATCATCGAGTTTGGTGATGGGCATTGATGTGGTCCAAAACCTGTTCGCAGACCTGCAGTTGTAATTTTGCCGAAGTCCCTTGATAATAACTTGCACTACTGACATCCGGCGAATCATTCACCGTATTGACTTGGTGGTCCTCCCTGGAAAAAATACCAGATTTATTTTTGTTACTTGTTCCGGTCGATTATTCACCAGCAGTCGAACCACAGGGGAATCCCCAAGCCACCAAGCACACCCTAACTTTGGAAGCCCATATCTAGCTTGTTAGCTGATTCCAGTGAAACAACTTCCACCGGATTCAGCGACTCATCAATGTTTAGGATCTGAGCAATCCTTGTGCCACTAGATCCAACTTTAAGGATTTTCCTCTCACTGGCAGCTCGCTGGCACCTCCCTGCACCGCACTTGGTCATGCATGGGGACAAATCGGCAACAATACACAGTGACGTATACGGACCATTCACGACGGCATCAAAGAGCAATGTGTGCAGGCTGCGTAGTGGCACGACAGCAAAATCAAGCCGTAGGCAAATTCGTTTCTCTTCCTTGGCTATGAGAGCACGCATCAGGCATACCGGCTTTGTAACATGCACAAGGAGGAGGTAATCCACAACCGAGACATCAAGTCGACGAGCTGTAGAGATGCCTCAGCAGGAAAAATGTGGACGTGGTGGACTCTCCAAAGACGGGGGAGTGGTTCCAGCTCCTTGACCACAAGAAGGAGCCAACGGATGCCAAAGTTGAGGATGCGGCATAAGAGCGCGACAGTGTACCTAAGGTGGCAGCCGACGTGGAGGAATCTGATGATGATCTAGCTGATGAGGAGATTGATCAAAAGGATCCGGCGGATGAGGCACCAAGGGTGCCAAGGCATGCACTCCTGGCAGAGTGTGCATAGGGCGTTGGTGGAAAATCCACTTGACGCACCGGATGTTCCATCAATTTTTCGCCGGAGTGGGAGAGATCCTCAAGGGAGCTGTCTGGTTAATGATTCACCGAAGAATGCAGAGTCGGAGGGATCGCAGCAGAGCGACGACGTGCCACCAAAACTGCTACACCGCAGTGGAAGGCAGCGGAAAGCTAGAAAGCGCTTGGAAGAAAGCACCGGTTGATGGACCGTCATGACGTGATGCATGCTGGCCGCATCAACTACTGTGCAAGAGGTGCTTGCGCGGCCCAAAGGGGATCAATGGGACGCAACCATCAAATCAGAGCTGGCGTCTATCACGGAAAACGACACGTGGGAGCTGGTTGACAGGCCGAAAGATGCCAAGGTCATTGGCTCAAAGTGGGACTTTAAGACCAAGTTCACAAAGAAGGTGTAGTTGAAAAATACAAGGCATAGCTGGTGGCAAAGGGATACACACAGTGTAAGGACGAGCACTACGATGAGACGTTTGCTCATATTACCAAGTTCACAAGCATCCAGGTGATCCTTACGGTGGCGGCCACAAAGGACATGGAGCTCCACCAAATGGACGTAAAGACGACCTCCCTTCATGGCATCGTAGAGAAAGAGAGATCTGCATGGAGGTGCCAGAGGGGGTGCAGGCGCCGGAGGGCAAGGTGTGCAAGCTGCAGACTTCCTCGTACGGGCTAAAAAAATCACCCAGATGTTGGTACCAACAGATGGACAGCTTCATGGCATAACTTGGCTTCAAGCATTGTGATTCAGGTCACAGCGTGTACTTGTAGCGCGACAAGCAGCTCCATCAGATTGTCGCACATTATGTGGAAGACCTGAAGTTGTGCTCGATGCATCTTCCGAGCCTACAATGGCTGAAAGAGCAGCTGAGCAGCACACTCCAGATGTCAGAAGTGTGGGAGCGGGAAATTACCTTGGGGTGAGTATCACGTGTTGAAAAAAGGACAGCAGTCAGATCGCCTCGATTCAACGATTTTCTGGGCTCGGCACAAAAACAACAAAAAGGAAACAAGAGGTCCGAAAGAGAGATTCGCCCTCTCCCTCGAGACCCTCCTGTCTATCCTACATGGCAGGGTATGGTATGGATGTGGGCAGACCTCTTTAGGCGTCCCACTGATCCATCCATCCGCAGCCCTACACACTCTACTCATTCTATTGGAGCTCCGGAGAGCTGACTGGACTATGGTACTGGAAGCTGTATATTCTGGCGGGATTTGGACAAGCAAGGTGTGTGGCCTGGCAGACTAAGTGAGAGTGTGAGCATGAGCTCCTCTCGACTTCGAGTCTGTTGACGTGGCAGGGGATTGGAGCACGAGGAAGATATTTCCCTTTTCTAGAAGATGGATCCTGTGATCATGAATCATTACGAGGGAAGTGGATTGATTGGAGCCGTTGCCAAATCGAGAAGTGAGACCATCCGGTCCTCTCGAGACAAACGCCCGAGAAAGATCAACGGCCGTGGGAAGCTACCGCAGATCCGGGCGATCTCGTCCGTGGTTCGCACCGAGGGCGCTGGGCATCCGCCAACCTCGGCCTACCGATGATCGAAGGTCATCGATCGGCGTCCGGGTGATGCTGTGATTGAGAACTCGAAGACACAGAACACCGGACTACGTAACACTTGTACTTTTTGTGCTACTAGCTGGTATAGACAGATAAATAGCCGTAGGTTTGTATTTGCTATTACTTTGTCTGTATGAGATCATTTTGAACAAGCTTGGTACCATTGGAAAGCTTATGAGACGAGTCATGTAACTGTGCCTTCAGCTCATACTCTTGAATCACACAGTCAATGACATTACAGAGGCAAGAGTGTCTGTGTGTGTACGAGTGGTGACTCGTGTGTAAGATATCAGCACTAACAATTCAGCAAAGCATCAAATTCCAGATCAATTTGAGGACTGCATCTGAAGATCCCTAAAGATTCTGTGATGTAAAAATCAACATTTGGTATCAGAGCAGATGCTAATTTCAGATCTACGCAACCATGGCGGTAACCATCAACAATGGAGATCACTTCAAAGTGGCGCGGTTTGACGGCGATGATTACCATACCTTCGCATTCAACATTGAGATGATCTTTCTAAACAAGGGCCTATGGGGAGTCGTCTGCGACCCTCCCACTGACACATTACCTGCAGGAGCGTCACCTGAAGAACAAATCAGCTGGAAACGGTACTGTGATCAGGCATTTTCAATTCTGGCGTTGAATCTAACAAAATGACTCAAGTTCATTACCAGAGAAAATAACCCAACCAACTGTCCAAGGAAGGCTTGGAAGGTTCTAACGAATCGTTACGAAAGGACAAGCGACGTTGAACTGGGAAGTCTCTTGACAGAGTTTCACA
Source organism: Penium margaritaceum (assembly GCA_023375785.1). Classification (NCBI taxonomy): domain Eukaryota; kingdom Viridiplantae; phylum Streptophyta; class Zygnematophyceae; order Desmidiales; family Peniaceae; genus Penium; species Penium margaritaceum. The sequence continues at coordinate 162,498 of SZWC01001909.1, forward strand.
CTCAACAGATGGAAGAAGGAACATGTCTGGAGGATCACGTGTCCAATCTTGAACATCTGTCCAGTCGCATTTCATCAATGGGAGAAGTGATATCTGAAAGAGTCCTAGTACTAACCCTCTTTTGTGGACTACCTGCCAGATTCAAAGACACCATCAACCGACTTCAGACTTTTCAAAAACATTCGAAGACTTCTGATGCTCAACTGGCTGAACTTCGAACAACTCTGCAGCAAGCCATTGATGCACAAGGAAGAGCAGCCGCTGGGGCACCTGGTGCTGCCGCTGGAGCCGCACCAGCAGCAGCAGCACCACCTGAGAGTCAACCATATTCCCTGACTCTGGAGAAGGCTGTCCAAGAGCTAATGATGGTTGAAGATCAATACCTCAAGGAAAATGGAGGCAAAACTTGCCTCGTATCAAAATATTAGGGACAGAGGAAGAAGAGGTTTGGATCCTATGGTAACGGGAGTTAGGGCTCCCTCATGCACTTCAACAGTAGGGATCAATCAACACTTCACTCACCATGGGGTTTTGTCCCACCAAATGACCGAGTGTGCTGGACGTGCAAGCAAAAGGGGCATATTGTCGTAGACTGTCCTAAACGACGTCCAAATTTTGCTCGTCATTATGGTTCTCGACGGCCACATCAAGCAATGCTCAAGTCTTACATGTCCACCGTGGCCGCATTTCTTACAGGGTCTTCAAAAGCACATGAATTATCTGATGAAGAAGACAACTTTCAGTTAAACCTCCTGTCTGAAGGACCAATCCTGCCTGACAAAGACATGTCAGCTATACAGCCAGAGCATTCAACCTATGGCTCAGCACCAGAAGATGCAGCACATCACACTCTGGTAGAAGAAAAGTTTGTCACTGAAGAACTGGCCATGTGTTCCATCGACAGCGCGTTTCTCTTGGCCGCTGGCATCCTGGCATGGATTATGGATTCTGGCTGCACGAAACACATGACTTGCAAAAAGGACTGGTTCATCAACACCAAACGCTTCCTGATACCACGAGATGTCCGCCTTGGTGATGGGAGAACTATCCCCGCCTATGGGCAAGGGACAGTCAAGGTCGGCATTAAGTGCAATGGAAAACCAGCAATCAGGACCTTTGAAGACATACTTTATGTCCCAGATCTCGCCGCAAAACTTCTCTCCGTTACCAAGCTCAACGACAAAGGTTTCAAAGTGGTGTTTGATACTGACAAGAACTTCAAGGTGTACAATCAGGCGTCTCAACTGGCTGCAGTGGCCACTCGAATGGGAAACCTGACTATCCTTGACACCAGTGAACCTTTAAGACACCCAGAGATGCAAGAGATGGCTTTTGTGGCCTCTTTACCCACATCGGCAAAGATAACTTCTTCGTCAACCATGGCAGATCTTTGGCACAAGCGTCTGACACACGTCAGCTATCCAACTCTAACAAAAATGGCTGTCGATTCAGTTGCTCATTATCTTCCCGCCAGTCTGCTGCAAGACAGCGAAGCACCCATGTGTGGAGGTTGTCTCACAGGCAAACAACATCGAGCCTCCTTTCAAGCCCTTCCGTCACATGGAACCCACGAGTTCCTGGAACTCGTGCCCATGTACCTGTGATATATCAAGGAAGGCTCTCTCCAACAAACATTATTTCCTCGTCATTCTGGATGACTACACACATATGGTCTGGACCCGGATCCTCCGCTTCAAATCTGACGCTATTGAAGCAATTAAAACTTAGGTTCGACAAGTTGAGAATGAGACCAGTCTGACAGTCAAGAAAATATGCACTAACAACGGCACCAAGTTTGTCAAACGCAACTTCAAAGTCTTCTACGATGAGAGAGGCATTCAACATCAAACCACTCTGCCATATACCCCACAACAGAATGGCAAGGCAGAGCGGATGAATCAGAATCTACTTGAACAAGTTCGGACCATGCTCCACACTGCCGGGCTTTCCTCTACTTTCTGGGCTGAGGCTCTCCACACTACAGCGTATATCACAAATCGTCTTCCTACCGCAAAGTTTCCTGGAGGTGCATGAACACCCTATGAAGCATGGACTGGGAGCAAGCCCCATCTGGGACACATCCGTATCTTCGGATGTACAGCACACGCCTGGGTCCAGCCAGAGGAACGCTCCAAACTTGATCCATGATCAAAAGTCTGCATCCTTCTTGGGTACGAGACATGCGACATCTATCGACTATGGGACCCAGTCTCCAAACGTGTGATTCGGAGCAGACAACCCATCTTCGACAAAAGCTTCTTCAATCGAGCACGTGATGCGACAACACTAGCAGTCATGTCCACTGTTTACATTGAGACAACTCCACCACCTCTTCAAAAAATTTCCGTCGACCCCACACCTGATGACCACGCTGGTGTCCTTCCCCCGGTGGTTCCAGAAGAACACCATGATGCTTCTGCCGCTCCACAGACACTCACCCCCAGCACCACGTCTGCTGTTTCAAAATCAGGACTACGCCGGTCTACTCGACTCACAAGACCTCCATCTTTTCTTCAGCTCAGCTTTCTGTCAATCACTGAGCTCCCAGCTGATGACAACATTGATGACACTGTACTACTCATGCAAGTGGTGGATCCCACCAGCTTCAAAGATGTTATGCGCCGCCCGGATGCTAATCAATTGTGCCAAGCAGCTGAAGAGGAACTCTCTCAACTTGAAAAACAGCACACATGGGATCTTGTTCCCCGACCACCAAACACTCCCGTCGTCACGTGTAAGTGGGTGTTCAAAACCAAGCTGACAAGTGCAGGCACACCTGATCACTACAAAGCTCACCTTGTTGCGTGCACATACAGTCAAGTGCTTGGGGTAAACCATCAAGACACTTTTGCACCTGTGGCCAAGTACTCATCTATCAGAGTGATCCTATCCCTTGCTGCTAACAACAAGTGGCACCTCCATCAAATGGACGTCAAAAGTGCTTTTCTCAACGGTGACCCCAACAAAATAATCTACATGACTCAACCTGAGGGATTCATCTCCCCAGACAAACCCGATAATGTTTGTAAGCTCAACAAGTCTTTGTATGGCCTGAAGCAAGCTCCACTACAATGAAACTTGAAGATTCATGAATTCTTCCTGGTCCAAGGCCTCCATCGTCTTCGCTCATATCACTCAGTGTACTTTTGTGGAGAATCTAATCTTCTTGGCATTATTCTCTATGTGGACGACCTCATTGTGTTTGGACCATCTCTCTCTGTTTTGGATACCCTCAAACAACAGCTGTCTTGTCGTTTTGAAATGACTGACATGGGGCCACTCAAGTAATACCTCAGCATCCAAGTCACTCATGACAAAACGCACGGCCAGGTGACGCTCACTCAAGCCACCTATGCCCAACGTGTGGCCGTCAATCTGGCCTTGGTACATCTACTCCACAGTCTACACCACTTTCCAAGGATCACGGTCTAACCAAACCGGTCATGACAACCACACCTTTGGCTTCCTCGGAGGACGCCCAAGCTTTTCCACGAATGGTGGGCTCGTTGATTTACTCCTCTGTGGCTACCCGCCCTGACCTCTCGTTTGCCGTGGGACTTCTCAGTCGAGGATGCCAACACCCTACTGCTTCTCACATCGTGGCCGCCAAACGTAGCATTCGCTACCTCCGCGGATCCGCCTCTCTCGCCATTCGCTACTCCTCTGGGAACAATGTTCTCCAGGGCTTCTGTGATGCCGATATCTCTGGTGATCAAACCACAAGTCGCTCCACCTCTAGGTATGTTTTCCTTCTCAATGGTGGATCAGTCAGCTTGCACAACAAGAAGCAGTCCGTGGTCGCTCTCTCCTCTACCGAAGCTGAATACATCGCTGAGAGTGAATGCACGAGAGAGGCCGTCTGGCTTCGCATGCTAGTGAGCGAGCTGGGGTTCCACCAACTTGAACCAACGCCCATTCACTGTGACAACGAGGGAGCCATCGTTCTCTCCAAAGATGTGGTTCTCCATGATCGAAACAAGCACGTCCGTCAGCAGCATCACTATATCCGCGACACAGTTGCGAAAGCCGAGGTCATCATGCACTACCTCCCCACTGCTGACATCTTCACCAAAGCTCTCTCTGCCGACCGCCACGCCCATCTCTGCTCTCGCATGGGCCTCATCTCTTCTTCCTGATTTCTCTCGGCCCTGCTTCTTCTCGGCCCTTTGTCTGCTGCCGCTTACTCCAGGCCCTCTCCTTCCTTCCCCACCATATGAGGCGTTGAGACGGACGGAGATGGTCATCGGTGGAGCCGTCGTGGCTTCCTATTTCCGTGCCCCCCACATGAGGCGTTGGCACGGACGCAGGTCGCGTGCAACCGCTCCCCCCGATTCTCTTACTTCTACTCACTTCCTCTCTGTATCCTCTCCTCCTACGCTCTCCTGCCTGCCGCTGCTAAATTGTTCCCCTCTTCCCCCCCCCCCCCCCCCCCCCCCCCCCCATGTGAGGCGTTGGGACAGACGCGGGGACTTCAACCCTCTGCCTCCTCTGCGCAGTCCCTCTCCCTCTACGTCTTTCTATTTTCATCTGCACACTCTTCTGGTTCTCCTCTCGTGCCTCGGTCCTCGCAAAACGCCAACGTCCTCACCCGCTGGCCTGTTCAGGGGGGGCCACATCACTTGCAACTACAAATCAACTCCACCTAAAAGATGAGCGGGAGGTGGCCAACTCCCCCGAGTCCGGGGAGGGTGTGCTGCTGGGTCCCGTCGGGGCTTCGCCCGGGCTAAACGGTTCCACCGCCCCACTGTACACCCTGCGTCTTGTTCCTCCTGGTGTTCCGGACTCTTCCTCTTTTTTTTCACTCTGTCGAGGCTCAGTTGGCTCGGGGGGGGGGGGGGGGGGGGGGGGGGG
>SZWC01001909.1:167510-184720 GCA_023375785.1 Penium margaritaceum
GGGGGGGGGGGGGGGGGGGGGGGGGGGGGGGGGAGTCTTTCACCGGGCAGTCCCGTGCCTCACCCTGCATTCTTTCGCCCCCATTTTCCGGCTCTGCTCTCACGGGGGGGCCTCTTCCTTTTTTTTCCACTTGTCGGCTCCACCCTCATCGGCGATGGATTGATAAGGGGGGGAATGTTGAAAAAGGACAGCTGTCAGATCGCCTCGATCCAATGATTTACTGGGCTCGGCACAACAACAACAAAAAGGAAACAAGAGGGCCGAGAGAGAGATTCGCCCTCTCTCTCTCGAGAATCCTGTCTATCCTACATGGCGGGGTATGGTATGGCTGTGGGCAGGCCTCTTTATGCGTCCCACTGATCCATCCATCCGCAGCCCTACCCACTCTACTCATTCTATTGGAGCTCCGGAGAGCTGACTGGACTACGTTACCGGAAGCTGTATATTCTGGCAGGATTTGGACAAACAGGGTGTGTGGCTTGGCAGACTAAGTGAGAGTGTGAGCGTGAGCTCCTCTCGACCTCGAGTCTGTTGACGTGGCAGGGGATTGGAGCATGAGGAAGATATTGCCCTTTCTAAAAGATGGATCTTGTGATCATGAATCGTTGCGAGGGAAGTAGAGTGATCGGAGCCATTGCCGAATCGAGAAGTGTGACCATCCGGTCATCTTGAGACAAACGCCCGAGAAAGATCAACGGCCATGGGAAGCTACCGCAGATCCGGGCGATCTCGTCCGTGGATCGCACCGAGGGCGCTGGGCATCCGCCAGCCTCCGTCTACCGATGATCGGAGGTCATCGAGCGACGTCCAGGTGATGCTGTGACTGAGAACTCGAAGACACAGAACACCGGACTACGTAACACTTGTACTTTTTCTACTACTAGCTGGTATAGACACATAAATAGCCGTAGGTTTGTATTTGCTATTACTTTGTCTGTATGAGATCATTTTGAACAAGCTTGGTACCATTGGAAAGCTTGTGATACGAGTCGTGTAACTGTGCCTTCAGCTCATACTCTTGAATCGCATAGTCAATGACATTACTGAGGCAAGAGTGCCTGTGTGTGTACGAGTGGTGACACGTGTCTGAGATATCAGCACCAACAATTCAGCAAAGCATCAAATTCTAGATCAATTTGAGAACTGCATCTGAAGATCCCTAAAGATCCTGTTATGTAAAATTCAACATCACATGGAACCAGAGGGCACGCACGTTTTAGCTAACACAGGCCAAATACGTGGCCGAGGTGTTGAAGCGGTACATAGTGGAGGACAAAAAACCAGTTCGTAGACCAGTCTCCACGACCTGTAGACTAAGTGTGGCAATGGCGCAGCAAAAAAACGAAGAACGGGAGGATATGGCCGGGGTGTCCTACCAATAAGCGGTGGGCAGCCCCATGGTGGCGACTAAACCGGACCTAGCCTACAAGATGGGCCAAGTGAGCTGGTACGTGGCCAATCCAAAGCCACTGCACTGGCAGGTATTCAAGCGTATCCTCCACTACTTTCAGGAGACACGGCATGCACGCTTGAGGTTCGAAGGTAAAAGGCAGGCAAACCCCTTGCGTCTGGTCTACTATATGGATGCAGACTACGCTCGTGATGTGGACAAGCAGAGGTCCATATCCGGCTATGTGTTCTTCCTCATTGGTGGAGCGGTCTCGTGGTGCATCAGGAAGCAAGACTGCATCGCCACCTTCAAAGTGAAAGCAGAGTACATCGCGCTGGCCGAGGCTGTCAAGGAGGCAGTGTGTCTCTTCAGGTTGCTTGGGGAGCTGGGCGTGTCGCAGCATGAGCTAAGGCTCATGGTAAGGTGGTACAAGAGGACAACACCGGATCCTTCTCGCTAACCAACAACCCGACGCAGCATAGGAGGACAAATCACACCCATGTGTGTTATGACTATGCATGGGACATGGCTGAAAAGGGGCAGGTGGTGCTGCAACACTGCAGCACGTACAACATGCTTGCAGATTGCTTGACCAAAGCGCAATCCTTGGACTGGCACGCAATGAGCGTGGCCGGACTTGGGATGACCAGCTATGATGGGCATGAGGACGCAGTGGAAGATGAGTGAGAGAGAGCAGGAGCAGCGGGAATGGTAGGTGCAAGGGGGAGAATGTCGAAGATTTGTCCCTGAGCATGCCCAAGTGCGGCGCCAGGGAGGCGCTGGTAAGCCGCAAGTGAGGAAAGTCCTCGCAGTTGGATCTAGCGGCTAAAAGATTTCTCAGATCCTAAATTGGAGGATTATCCCTGAAAGTTGAAGAATTGTTGAATCCGGTGGAAGTTGTTTCACCAGAATCGGACAAGTAACGAGGGAAATATGGGCTTCCAAAGTTGGGATGTGCGCTACAGCTCGGGGAGTCTGCCGCGGTTCGACTGCCGGTGAATAATCGACCGGAACGAGTAACAAGAATACATCTGGTGTTTTTGCTTCGGAGGACCGCATATGCGCTCCAGTCAATGATTCGCCAGATTTCTGTAGTGCAAGTTGTTACCTAGGGACTTAGCCAAAATCCTGGCTCGGAGTCCGAAACTCAGTAGTATGTTTTGTTCCTTGGAGACTTCGTCGAAATTCCGAGTGCAGGTCTGCGAACAGGTTTCGAAACACATCAATCCCCATCACCAAAATCGATGATTAACTCATAAAAAAATACCTTAAGGTGCAAGAGGCACCGCCACTATGCGTAGGGACATCTGCGTCTCGGGAATGGCGTTTTGATGGGTCCTCGATGTGTGAGGGCGCATCGGCGGACGACATGGTGTACGCCGATGTCTGAGCGGCTGGATTGGGATGTCACGCTTTGGCTGACGTAACAGGAGCTACCTTGATTCAAATCGTGCATGGTTTCATGTGTTGGAGAGCTCACAAATAGCCCTACAAATGTTCAAATCATGTCCATGTCCAAAAGCTAATGCAAAATTGTGTTATTGCATTAGCAAAAGTGACTATCTCAAACGTCTCTTCCAGTGCCAGAAACATAGCGTGAGGCGACCAAAAAGCTCATGCTTGGACTCAGAACCTGCACAAAAGTAGCCATGAACAGTGAAGACTAGTCAGGCCACGTTGGAACTACCATCACACAAGTTTCTGACATGCATGACCTCTAGCAGGTCCGAGGCGCGATTCACGTTCTCATTGAATGGTTTGTGCCACGCCATCCGCAAAATACAAGGCTCACAGTTTTGTATGTTGCTATTTTTGTTGTCTCTTTTGCACTGTTGATGACGAGGCTGTGTACAAGTTCATGAATGGGGCTGAGGAATGTCCTTGTCGTCGGTACAAGAGATCTAGATCAACTCTCAATCCTTTGGCCAGGTTGATAGTGCGTTCTTGAAAATCTGCTGAATCTGTCACCGGGGATCACCTTGGTCTTCACAATGTAGAGGTGTCCCTTGCGTTTAGCCTCCAGTACAGTCTTTCCACCACCATTATTTCACACGACTGCCCCTTTATCCTGACGAGCACATCGTACCCCTTGTCTGTCAAGCGGCTGACACTTAGAATGTAAGCCAAGCCAGGTACGTGCTACACGTCCTTGATGATGCGCTGCATCCGTTTCCTATCAACCACCACCTCCAATTCCACGTCTCCTTGGCCAGCCGTCGGTTTGACCTTGTTGTTATCGACCACCATGGACTTGCTGTACTTGGTGTAGTTGATGAACCCGACCTTCTTGACCTTGGTGTGCTCCTCACTCCAGAGTCAAGCATCGCCGGTTTGCTATCTTTAGGTAGTTCTTTTGAGTGATTTTAAGAAGCACCTTCTTGCCTTTGGCTTCCATGAGACCAGTGGCCCTCCTTCCCACAGTTGCCACCGGCCTTTGCCTCCTCCGTGCACTCATGAGACCAGTGGCCCTCCTTCCCACAGTTGTGACACGCACATTTCTTGGCACCCTTGTTGCCATGTCTTCCACCTCCTTTGTCCTAGCTTCCGCCACCACGTGTTTTGGTGACGAGGGCCGACGAGGAAGACGAGGACTCCCAGCAGGTCCGTCGTTGCACCTTGTTGCGGATGTACTCTGCAAGCGAGCCATTTGTGAGCTTGTCCTCTTTCCATCCTTCCAAGACAGTGATGAGAGGGCTCCAACTGTCAGGAGGGGCCACGAGGAGGGCCATCGCCTGCAGCTGCATGTCGATCTTCCACCCCATATCATTTCATTGTGAGGTGAGTGAGTTGTTCTGCTACGTGACGAAGATGCCATCATCTCCCTCCTTGATTCTCAACGTGACGAGTCGCTTCATTGCAAAGATTTTGTTTGCAAGCAACTTGGATTGATGGATGACATACAGTTTTGCCAAGATTTGACTGTCGATGTACAGTCATGGAAGTAGCCCCACTGTGATTCTGCCATACTGGAAACTAGCAACATGAGCACCTCCGTGTTATTCTTTGCAAATGCCTCCTTCTGCATGGCCGTTGCTGTCGCTTTGTCAAGGAATTCCATTCAATTTTGACCTACAACAGCCCATTATGCATGAGGTGGAGCTCGAAGTGCCACCTCCATAGCCCAAAGCCAGGGCCACCTGCAGAATTTTGGATGGGCTGCGTCTCCTTCTGTGCCATTTGCACATTTTTCCAATCCGGGTCCTCAGAGTTTGATGGTGATGTCACGAGCATGACAATCCCATCCACTGCAAAAGCCGTGAGTGATGTGGAAACTGGTGAATCTTATCCACTGGAGGCCTCGGCAGTCTTCTGGGGCTAAATGACTAGATGTACATTTGTTCATCGTTCCGGTGGATTTTTCACCGGCAGTCAAATTGCGGCTGACTCCGCGAGCCGCCGTGCACATCCTAATTTTGGATGTCCATATCTCCCTTGTCACTTGTCCGATTCTGGTGAAATGACCTCCACTGGAATCAATAACCTGTCAAATTTTAGGAAATTTAATCAAATATGGATTTGAGGCACTCTCTAGGATGTTAAAGTAGATCATGAGGATGTACCCCCATCCAGTGGCTTGTCGATGCCTCCTGGCGTTGCACCCGGGGATACTAAGGGGAAAAATGCAATAGTCAGCTCTGTTGCGGCTTCTATTATGCACTGCACCATGCCGACCCAGTGGTCCATGTTTGCATCGCACCGCTTGGCCGCATTCCGCATCCGGCTGCGAAGTGGTGAACTTGGAGACTATGGCTTCTAGCTCTGCTGCTTCTCCGTTTCAATGTTGTCCTCGGCGGCATGCTCCACTGTATCAGCTGCTGTATCTTGCTCTTCAGCTGCACTTGTACCTGCTGCATTGCCCTGGTGCGCTCCAGCACCGTTTGGAGAGTGTGCTACATTGATGTTGTTATTGCTACCCAGTAGGTCTGCTGCTCATTAAACATGATTTTGTGGCTGGTGGTGATGTCCTTCTTCCATGGGTCAAAGAGGAGGTATGCCTTGAGCACACTCTCACACCCAACGAACGTGCACGCCTTTTCTCACGAGTCCAATTTGCTGTCATCTCTTTGCACGGTCCGCAAAAACACAAGCGCTCTGTTCCAGTTTTTTCAGGTATGCCACACTTGCTTTGCACCCACTCCCTGCCTCCTACGGTGTTCCCCAGCCTCTCTTCCCCTTCAGCATTGCCTTTGGGGTGACGTTGGTGATGTAGCATTCCATACTCAACGCTTCCTTCCAGAAGCTCTGTGGCAGTTTAGCGTCCACGAGCATCGTCCACGTCATGGTCAGCAGCATCTGCTTTGCACAATCTGCCATGCCATTAGGCCACAGTGTATACGGAGTGGTTGGCTGCCACTCAATACCCTGCTCATTCAGCTGCTCATTGCAGCCCACGTACTTGTCGCTATGATTGTTGTGAAGTACTCTTACCTTGCAGCCAGTCTACCTCTCCATCACTGTGACATACGTCTTTAGCCAGTCCTAAACCTTGATTTTCCATTGCATGAAGTAGATGTAGGTTCTTATTCTAAAATCTTCAATGAAGGTCATAAAGTACTGCGTGCCGCCGATGGACAGCGTCTTGATTGGTGCGCACACACACTATGTACAACCTCGAGCAGGTTCTCAGACCCCCAATGTACGTTCTCAGATGGCTTGCGCTTTGCCTGGCCATGATGCAAGGCTCACACCTGTTCTTTGTGGAATCTACTGTTATTTCTGCTATACCAGTGATGTTGAGGCCGCAAACCATATCGCCCGTCGCCGTCTCCTTCATAAAGGCGGATGACGAGTGCCCAAGCCGCTTGTGCCACAGCTCCAGGTCTGCTCCTCCTTCTTTTGTGAGGTTGACGGTGCACGTCTGGGTCTCCTGTATCTTTTGCTGAGGTGATGACCTTTGTTTCAACAATGTAGAGGCTACCCTCACATTTTTCCTGGAGCACAAATTCGCCGTCCATCCGCACGACTTCACCTTTCCTATGGAAGAGCACCTTATACCCTTTGTATGTCAAGCGGCTTACACTCAAAATGTTAGACAGGCTGGGGACATGTCGTGCGTCTTGAATAACATGCTGCACTCTTTTAAAGACCAGTCATCACCTCCACGTCCACATCCCCTTGACCGATCATGGGTTCCAACTTGTTGTTGGCGGCCAGCATGGACTTGGGCAGACTTGGTACAGTTGATGAATCCCACCTTCTCCACTTGGATATGCTCATCCGCACCTAAGTCAAGGCACCACCGGTTGGCGCTCTTCAGGTCATGGTTCTTGGATCCATCGAGGAGTACCTTATTGCCTTTGTCCCCTTTGCCTCCAGCCTGCAACTCCTCTGGCACTCCTTAGCCCAATGGAAGCCCTTGCCATAGTTGTGGTACGTACCATTCTTGGCGCCCTTCTTGCCGCCACCCTTAGCGCCATCTCTCTCGCCACTAAAGCTGCCACATTGCATTTTTGTGACCAGGGCTGACGAGGATGACAAGGTATTGCCACCACGGTGACGGTGCACCTCATTGCGGATGTACTTAGCGACTGCACCATAGGTAAGTTAATACTCCTTTCAACTTCTCAAGACAATGATAAAAGGGTAATACCATGAGGAGAGCCATCACCTACATCTTTGTGTTAATTTTCCACCCCACATCATTGCATTGTGAAGCAAGAGACTTTATCTTTGCATGACGGAAATGACATCGTCACTGTCCTCAATCCTCACCGTTAAGAGTCCCTTCATTACAACAAGTCTTGTTTGTAAGGGATGTTCATTGATGGATGAAGCAGAGCTCCTTCCACGCCTCAGCTGCCAGAGTGCAACTGTGGATGTAGCCCCATGTAGATTTATGCAACACTAGCAGGAGGAGAATCAGCGCCTTTGTGTTCTTCTTGGTAAAGGCTGGCTTTTCCTCTTCCATTGTGCTTTCATCTTGAACGTCCATACCCTTCATTAGCTCCTGTAGTTCCTTGCACAAAAGTTGGATCTCAGAATTCCAGCTGCCACTCGATGCCCTGATCTTTTAGCCATCTACCACAACACACGTACTCGAGGTCATTGTCGTTGCGTAGCACTCTGACCTTGTGGCCATTCTGCCTCTCCACCACTGTGTCATACTTCTTTAGCCATTCCAAGACATCATTTTTCCATGGCATGAAGTATACATAGCATTTTCTTCTGCAGTCATCAATGAAAGTGATGAAGTACCGCACGTCCCCAAGACGACGACTTCATCGGCCCGCACACATCACTGTGCACGACCTTGACCAGGTTCATGGCCCGCCGCTGTTTGTATTAAAATGGTTTGTGCTTTGCCTTGCCTACAATGATGATCTCACACTTTTGGTCCATGTGCTTCTATGTATCTGCTGCACCAGTGATGTCAAGGCCGCGAACCATGTCACGCTTCACCATCTCCTGCATGACTGCGGACAACAAGTGCCTCTGCCGCCGTTGCCACAGCTGCAGATCTGCTCCCCCTCCTTTGGCGAGGTTGACAGTGTACGCTTGTGGGTCTGCTGTGTCTGCTGCCAAGGGGATGGCCCCTGTCTCTACAATGTAGAGGCCTCCCTCACGCTTTGTCGCTACCGCTGTCCATCTACACAAATGCACCTTTCCTGTAGAAGAGCACTTTATACCCCTTGTCTGTCAAGCAGCTTACACTCAAAATGTTAGCCAGGCCAAGGACATTTTGCACGTTATGAATAACACGATGCACCCTTTTACCACCAACCACCACCTCCACGTCCACATCACCTTGACCGGCTGAGGGTTTGACCTTGTCGTTGACGGCCACTATCGACTTTGCATACTTGGTGTAGATGAATCCCACCTTGGGTATGATCCTCCATATCTGAGTCAAGGCACCAACGGTTGGCACCCTTGAGGTCGTGCATCTTAGTGCTGTTGAGGAGAACCTTCTTACCTTTGACGCCTCTGCTGCCGGCCTTGCCTCCTCTGGACACTCCTTGGCCCAATGGCCCTCTTTGCCGCAGTTATGGCACGCATCCTTCTTGGCTCCCTTCTTGCCGCCCTTACTGCCATCTCGATCGCCGCTGCTACTACCACCCTCTGTTTTGGTGACCAAGGCTTTTGAAAATGTCGAGGTCTTGCTACCACAGCGACGGTGCACCTCATTGCCGATATACTTGGCGACTGTGCCGTAAGTGAGTTAATCTTCCTTCCAACCTCCCAGTACGATGATGAGGTGGTTCTAACAATCAAGCAGAGCCATAAGAAGTGCCATTGCCTGCACCTTTGTGTCAATATTCTACCACACATCTTTGTATTGTGATAAAAGAGACTCAAGTTGTTTCATGGCGGAAATGACGTCCCCACCCTCCTCGATCCTCACTGTGAAGAATCACTTCATTGTGAAGATCTTGTTTGTAAGGAGTGTTGATTGGTGGATTGAGTAGTGCTTCTTCCATGCATCTACCGCAAGAATATAGCCATGGATAAATCCTCATTGACATTCATGCAGTACAAAGGAGCATCAACGCCTCTATGTTCTTCTTAGGAAAGACAGTCTTCTCCTCATCTGTTGTGCTCGTACCTTGAACCTCTGTGTCCTTCACAAGCTCCATCTGTCCTTTGTGCGCAAGGTGGATCTCAAAATGCCACCTCCAAAACCCAAATCCAGGAATACTCGTGTACTTTTGTATTTGCGGAGACTCTAGCTTCTACGTCATGTTTAACTTCCGCTATGGACAGTCTCAAACTGCGACGGCAAAGTTGTCTGGAGTGACACTCCCGTGCCTTGCGGAAGCGGTGAACATCATACAAGGTAGATCAGGGTTTTGGTCCCATAATGCCTTTTTAGGATTGATGTCCTGGCATGCTTTGATCCACACCGAATGTCCATGGCTGCTTAGGGCAAAGAAAATTCCAAAGGGAGATGTGTGCTTTGGGTCGCCACACACCAAGTAAGCAGAATTCAGAATGCAGGTTATGGAAACTGAGAATGGATGAAGACCATTTATGGTTAGTTGTTTTGGTGGGATTGCATCATATTTTTATAATCTTTGATCTAAGCCTTTTAACGCATCCAAAAACGTCCAAAATAGAGTAGTAAAGCCTCTACTATGGCCGTTGAAGGAACCCATGGTGGAGCCGTCCACCATGTTCACGAACGGAAGTAACAGGAGGCACTTTGATGGTGGCCTGTCGAAGCGCCCTTCCAGGCCCTCAAATGTGACAGGCTTGCTTTGTTCCAAGCAATCTCCTAAATCCCTTCCTTTATGGCCCACATGCCTTTGGAGCTCATTGGAGTCAAACTCGGACCACCAGCGGTTAAAATCTCCAGATGGATATCTATAACTTGGTCTGGTCGATTGTTCACCGGAAGTCAAGTCGCGGCTGGCTCGCAGAGCCACCGCGTGCCGAGGCGTCCGGTGGATAATCCACCGGATCTTGTAGTGCAGGTTGTTACTGAGGGACAACCAAAATCCAGGTTCGGCGTCTGAAACTCAGTAGTACGTTTCGTTACTCGGGAACTTTGTCAAAATTCTGACTGCAGGTCCACGGACAGGTTTCAAACCTCGTTACACCCCATCACCAAACTCGACCCAAAAGTGGGGTATGTTGGAATAGTGAATGAGATCCCTACATCACGTGTAATGGGATCTTCTCCTTGGGAAAGGCGCTTCGCCCGTGAAGGGAGGGGCCATGGCGTGTGCACGCCATGGAGGCGTAAGGCGTTTCTGTGGTTGGTGAGACCTGCACTTTGGCAACCATAACTTGGGCTACTCTTGGCCGCATTGCGCACGGTTTGGGGCGATGGAGAGCTCATGACTAGCCCTATAAATGTTTTGATCATGTCCATGTAAAAAAACTAATGCAACATTCTGTTTTTCTTTCTGCAAACAGACTGACCCTAAATTCTTGCTCATATAACGTGAGAAGACCAGAAAACTAACGCTCAGTCTCAGATTCTCCCAAAACGAAAGGCGTGAACCACAAGAGAAGATCACACCAAAGTCGAGAACACAACTCGTGGATTTCTTGACAAAGGGTTGTAGGCCCACGGGTCTGATCGTCTCCAATGTTCACGTCTTCAGCAATACACGGGATAGTCATCTTGGACGTCACCGTGAAGTTTTGAGAACCTGTTGGAGTAGAAGTTGCAAAAATAGCACAAAAGGAGACGCAACCCATTCAGAAGTATGCAGGCGGCTCAGGCTTTGGACTATGGATGTGGCAGTTTGAGCTGTACCTTGCGCATCAGGGGCTGCTGGACGTCATGTTGGGAAAGGAGGTGTTCACAGAGGCGACTGCTATGGGCATGGAGAAGCATGCCTTCAAAAAGAAGAACACGGAGGCCCTCATGCTCCTGGTGTTCAGGATAGCCGAGTCGCAGTGGGGCTACTTCCAAGGCTGCAAGCTGGCAGCCGAATCTTGGCAAACGCTCTACGCAATCCACCAATCCAAGTTGCTCATGAACAAAATCTTTGTGATGAAGCGGCTCCTCACGATGAGAATAGAGGAGGGAGATGATGTCATCTGTGCAATGCAGTAGATTGAGTCAGTCGCTTCACAATGCAACGACATGGGATGGAAGAATGGCATGCAGCTGTAGGTGATGGTCCTCCTCTCGGACCTACCTGACAGTTGGGACGTCCTCATCACCCTCCTTGGAGAATGGCCGGAGGACAAGCTCACCTATGGTGCGGTCGCAAAGTACATCAGCAACGAAGCGCAGCGCCAGAGCTGCGGGGAGTCCTCGTCTTCCTCATCAGCTCTCATCGCCAAAACGCATGGTGGTGGAAGCGGGAACAAAGGAAGCAGTGGAAAGGGTAGCGGCAAGAAGGGAGCCAAGAAAGGTGCATGCCAAAACTTCAGGAAGGAGGGCCATTGAGCCTGTGAGTGTTGGAAAGTTGCCCCTCCGCATGCCTGAGCGCGGCACTGGGAGGTGCTGACGAGCCGCCAGAAAGAGGAAAATCCGCTCTGGCGGATCTAGGAGCTAGAGAATTACTCGGATCCTACAATGGATAACTGCCCAGTAAATTTGACGAGTCGCGGAATCTGGTGAAAGTTGTCTCACCGGAATCGGACAAGTGTCAAGGGAGATATGGACTTCCAAAGTTGGGGTATGCGCAGTGGTTCTGGGAGCCGGCTGCAACTCGAAATCCGGTGGAAAATCGACCGGACCGAGTAACAAAAGTACCATCTGGAGATTTTGCTCCGGAAGGTCTGGCGAGGCGTCCGGTGGATAATCCACCGGATCCTGTACTTCAGTTTGTTACTGAGAGACAGCAAAAATCCTGGCTCGGCGTCCGAAACTCAGTAGTATATTTTGTTACCCGGGGACAATCAAAATTCTTACTGCAGGTCCGCGGACAGGTTTCAAACCTCGTCACACCATATCACCAAACTCGACCCAAAAGTGGGGGAGGTGCATGGAAACAGTACAGGGGATCCCTACACCACGTGCAATGGAATCTGCACCTTGGGAAAGGCGCTTGGCACGTGAAAGACGGCGCCACGGCGTGTGCGCACCATGGAGGCATTAGACGTTTCTGTGGTGGGTGAGACCTGCGCTTCGGCAAATGCTACTACTTGGGCTACGCTTGGCCGAATTGCGCACGGTTTGGTGCGTTGGAAAGCTCATAATTAGCCCTATAAATATTATGATCACGTCCATGTACAAAACCTAACGCAAAATTCCGTTACTCCCCTCGCAAAACGTATTGTATCTAAATTCCTTTCCACATAGCGTGAGGCGACTAGAAAGCTCACGCTCAGTCTCAGATTTGTCCAAAACAGGAGACATAGACCACCAAGAGACGATCAGACGAACTTTGGGACTGCACCCTACAGATTTCCTGACAGTGAGTGCCTGGAGGAGGCGAAAGCCAGCGACAAAAATGTAAGAGGCAGGTCACTCCTCAATGGCAATAAGAACCACTTCCTCAAGAAGGCCAACAGGTGTTATCTGGATTCCGGGGCCGAGGAGCAAACCGAGGTCGAGAAGGTGAGGTTCGTCACCTATGAGAAGTCCTCCTAGTCAATGGTGGTCGCGAATGAAAAAGTCGAGCTGGCGGCCGGCAAAGGTGATGTGGAGGTGGAACACCCTGGTGGGCGGTAAGAAGGAGCTATGCACAATCCGTGATGTGCAGTACGTCTCTGCTCTAGCTGACATTCTACGTGTCAGACGCTTGACAGATAAGGGGTATGAGGTGCTCTTTCGTAGAAAAGGCACAACGACGGCGGCGGCGAGGTCATGCTGGAGGCGAAGCGCGAGGGCGGTCCCTACAATTGTGGAGACCAAGGTGATCCTCGCAGCATCAGACGCAGCAGACACGTAGGAGCGCAGCGTCAACATGGCCAAGGGAGGAACTGCTGATCCTGAGCTCTGGCATCGACAGTTGGGGTATTTGACGCCAGCAACCATTAAGGATATGGCACAACGCGACATGGTGCGTGGCCTCATCATCAACAATGTAGCAGACGCGTCAATAGATGCAGCAATGTACCAAAAGTGCGAGCCTTGTATTTTGGGCAATGCGCAACGCAAGTCGTTCAACGAGAACACGGCTCGCGCAAAGAACGTGCTTGAGGTCGTGCACATAGATGTGTGCGGACCATTCAAAACACCTTGAAACAGCGGCCTGAGATACTTCGACACCTTCATCCATGACTGTAGCAGAAAGCTCTTCGTGTACTTCATGAAGAGGAAAGGCGAGCTCCTCGACCGACTCGAGGAGTACATCGCAGCGGTGGAAGGTAGACTGGCTGGAAGGTCAAAGCGCTACGCAGCGACAATCGCAAAGAGTACGTGGGCTACAGCGGGTGGATGTAGCAGCATAGCATCAAGTGGGAACCAACTATGCCGTACTCGTCACAATCCAATGGAGTGGCAGAGTGGAAGAACCAGACGTTACTAAACATGGTGCAGATCATGCTTGTGGATGCGGGGTTGCAGTGAGGTTTCTGAATGGAGGTTTTGCGTACAACGAGCTACACCATCAAACTCACCCCAATGGCGATGCTGAAGGATAAGGGCGGCTGGAAGATGCCACAGGAGGTTTGGAGTGGGCGCAAGCGAAACGTGGCACACCTGAAGGTGTTTGGGTGCAAGGTGCACGCAATGGTGCAGGCGGCACAGCAAGGTGACAACAAGCTAGAATCGTGGACAAAGTCATACTTGTTCCTCGGCTACGAGAGTGCGCAAAAGGCATATCGGCTCTAGGACCCGCGCATGCAAGAGATAATCCATAACCGTGATGTCGAGTTTGACGAACAATAGAGCTTCAGCATCAGCAGTAACAACACGAGTCTTGGGAACACTCCAAAGCAGGGGAAATGGTTCTAGCTCCTTGACTATGAGAAGGAGCCGATGAATGTGGAGGTCACAATGAGGTGTCAGAGCGAGGTGGTGCAGCAAGTGTAGCTATCGATGTGGAGGACTCCGATGACGATGCAGCTGGGCTAAAAATTTGGCTCAATGATCCATCGGAGGAGGCATTACGGGTGCTAAAGCACGCACTCCCGGCAGATTTCATGTCAAGAGTCAGTGAAATTTCCGCCGGATGCACCACCCGTCCGGTCGATGTTTTGCCCGAGTGGGAGAGACCCTCGGGCAGCCGTCCGATTGATGTTTCACCGGAGTGAGCAAAGTGGGAAGAACCACAACAGAGTGACGAGGCCCCACCAAAACTGCCGCACCGCAGCAGGAGGCAGCGGAGAGTGGGGAAGCACGTCAACTCAGGCACCATTCGATGGATTGCCATGACGCGGTGCATGCTGGCTGTGTCAACGGAGCCGAAGACCGTGCAAGAGGCGCTTGTGCGGCCCAAGGGGAAGCAGTGGGATGCCGCCATCAAGTCAGAGTTGGCGTCCACTGCTGAAAACGACACGTGGGAGCGGGTTGACAGACCGAAAGATGCCAAGGTCATCGGCTCCAAATGGGTCTTCAAGACCAAGTTCACGAAAGAAGGTGAAGTACACAAGTACAAGGTGCAACTTGTGGCGGAGGGGCACGGACAGCGGAAGAGCGAGCACTACGATGAGACGATTGCCCCCATTGCCAATTTCACAAGCATCCGGGCGATCCTTGTGGTGGCAGCTGTGAAGGTGTTGGATTTTACATAACAGAAACTTTAGGAATCTTCAGATGAGGTACTCTGATAGTTCAACTCTCTGGTACTGTGCTGAATTCGTTGGTGATGACCTCTCAGTTAGGAGTAACCACTTACACACACACACACACACACACACACACACACACACACACACACACACACACACACACACACACACACACACACACACACACAGGTACTCTTGCCTTAGCAATGTCACTGACTGTGCGATTCAAGAGTATGAACTGAAGGCACAGTTACACGACTTGTCTCACAAGATTTCCAACGGCACCAAACTTTTTCAAAATGGTTACACACAGACAAAGTAACAGGAAATACAAACCTACAGCTACTTATTTGTCTACACTAGCTAGAATCAAAAAATTACAAGTGTTGACACAGTCCGGTCTCCTTGTGTCTCCATAGGATCTTCCGGACACCGCTCGATGATCCACGATCATCGGCAGACCGAGGTTCGCGGATGCCCAGCGCCCTCTGTGCGATCCACGGACGAGATCGTCTGGATCTGCGGTAGCTTCTTCATGACAATCGATCTGGCTCGGGCATTTGTCTCACGATGATGGGCCGACCGCACCTCTCGATTCAGCGACGGCGCCGATCAATCCAAACGCCCTCGCAGGATGCCTGACCACAGGATCCATCTTTAGAAGGAGGAATATCTTCAGCGTTTCCTTGGTCCTTGTCACGTCAGCAGCCTCGGAGTTGAGAGGAGCTCACACTCGCACTCTCGCCTTGTCTGCCGGACCACACATCCTGTTGGTCCAAAACTTGCCGAAACATATGAATTCTGGTAAAGGTATTCCGTCAGCTCTCCGGAGCTCCAATAGGATGAGTAGAGAGAATAGGGTCGCGGATGGATGGATCAGTGGGACACCTAAAGAGGCATGCCCACAGCCATACCATGCCCCGCCATAGAGGATAGACAGGAGGGTCGAGAGAGAGATGACGATCTCACTCTCGGCCCTCTTATTTTTCCTTTTTGTTGATGTTGTGCCGAGCCCAGTAGATCATTGGATCAAGATGATCTGACGGTTGTCCTTTTTCCAACATTCCCCCCCTTATCGATCCAGCGTTGATGAAGTTGGAGCCGACAAGTGGAAAAAGAAAAGAAGCCCCCCAGCGAGAAGAGAGCCGGGAGGATGGGGGACGACAGAAAAAAAGAGACAGGGCGAGGCACGGGAACGCACGGCAAAAGAAATCCCCCCCGGGCCAACCGAGCCTCGCTGAGAGAGAAAAGAGAGAGAAGGCCGGAGCAGCAAGACGCACGGTGTACAGTGGGCCGGTGAGAACTTTGTAGTCCGGGCAACGCCCCGACGGCTGAGAGATAGACCGGTCCCAACAGCACACCCTGCCCGGACTTGGGGGAGTGGGCCCCCTCCCGCGCATCCGGCCCGCAGGCTGAGCTTGACAAGGGCAGCCCACCCATGGGGGTCTGAAAGAGAGAAGAAACGGACAGGATATAGCTGGAGAGAAATTGCAGGTTGGAGCGGCGTGGCTCCAGCGTCGAACAGGCCAGGGGGAGAAGGCGTTGGCGTTATGCAAGGACCGAGGTGCGAGAGGAAAGCAAAGCGCAAGGAGAGAAAGAGAACAGCGGTAGGTAGAAGCAAAAGGAGGTGGAGAAAACGGTCGCACGCAACCCGCGTCCATGCCAACGCCTCATGTGGGGGGCACGGAAACGGGAAGTGACGATGGTTCGACCGAGGACAATTTCCGTCCGTCCCTACGCCTCATACGGGGGGACGGAAAGAGAGAGCCGGGAATGAGCAGCCGCGGGGAGGAACCTAGAAGGAAGAAGACAGTACTGAGAAGAGTCAGGACGAGGAGAGAAGACCCAGGCGAGCGCAGAGATGAGCGTGACGGTCAGCAGTAAGGGCTTTGGTGAAGATGTCAGCAGTTTGATCGACAGTGGGGAGGTAGTGCATGACAACTTTGCCCTCCGCAACAGTGTCGTGAACGTAGTGGTACTGCCAACGAACGTGCTTGGTGCGGTCATGGAGAACAGGATCCTCGGAAAGAGCGATGGCCCCTTCGTTGTCACAGTGGTTTGGCGTAGGCTCGAGTTGATCAAATCCAAGCTCGCTCAGGAGCATACGAAGCCAAACCGCCTCTCTTGTGCATTCGCTCCCAGCAATGTATTCAGCTTCAGTTGAGGCGACCACAGAGAGAGCGACCACAGACTGCTTCTTGCTGCGCCAGCTGACAGGTCCACCGTTGAGGAGAAAGACGTACCCAGAGGTGGAGCGGCTGGTGGTGTGATCTCCAGAGAGATCAGCATCACAGAATCCCTGGAGAACATTGTTGCCAGAGGAGTAGCGGATAGCAAGAGAAGCAGATCCACGGAGATAGCGAATGCTACGCTTAGCGACCACGATGTGAGCAACAGTGGGGCGCTAACAACCTTGACTGAGGAGGCCAACAGTAAAGGATAGGTCAGGTCTGGTAGCCACGGGAGCGTACATCAGGGAGCCCACCATGCGCGGGAAAGCTTGGGCATCTTCCAAGGAGGCCAGGGGTGTGGCTGCTGTGACTGATTTGGTAAGGCCATGATCCTTGGAGAGTGGGGTGGTTTGAGGAGTGGATGTACCAAGCCCGAACTTGTCAGCCACACGTTGAGCATAAGTGGCCTGGGTTAGTGTTACGTGACCGTGCAGGACGTCATGAGTGATTTGAATCCCAAGGTAGTATTTGAGAGGTCCCATGTCAGTCATCTCAAAACGGCGGGAAAGCTG